>OZ038405.1:0-89764 GCA_964036045.1 Eutreptiella sp. 'Long Island Sound 2002' | reverse complement strand
TATGCTTTCTAAGCAATTGTAAACAATAAAATTAAAAATACTCTGGTTCTGAGTTGGCTGGGATTTGAACCCAGGACCGATCGGTTAAAAGCCGAGAGCTCTACCGCTGAGCTACCAACTCAAAATATCGACAAATTAATGCCGATATTACACTAAAACGTTAGTTGATCTGCACGGCGATATTGTAAATATGCAGTTACAAATAAACCCGCTAAAGTAACAGGAATCAAACCTAAGACAATACCAGATAAAAGTGGTTCAACCATTTTCACAAACAAAAGAATTTTTAATAAACAAGCTTATTTAGAACTCATACGGGACTGACGGGACTCGAACCCGCAACTTCCGCCGTGACAGGGCGGTGCTCTAACCAATTAAACTACAATCCCAACTACGCACAGTATTACAGAAAATTTAAAAAGGTCTAATTAAAATATTAATTTTCAACTAGACCTCTCTTTTAAGACTAAGCATTTGGATTACGCCCAGTATCATTTGAAAGAAAACCAAAAATAAAAAGTGAAATAAAGAAAATCACAACAGTATAAACAAAAATTTTCAGAGTTAGCATAAAAAAAAGAAAACCAAACAACAAAAATATTATAAAAATTTTTTATATTTCTGATTAAAAATTTGAAATTAATTTTTCTAAATTATCTAGAATTTTAGATAAAGCTTTTTCTAAAACACTCCTAGGTGAAATTTCACCAAATGTCCATATTTCTAAAAAAATTTGTTCACTTATCTTTTTACCAGGATTCTCTTCAACTTTAAAATTTACTTTTTGAACTAAACTCTTTTTATCAGGTTCTAAAACTAAATGTAGTTCTAAAATCTCTTTAAAATCAATTGTACCTATATACAAATTAGGATTTCGTAAACTAAAAGACTCAGAAAAACTTAAATCCTTCGCAAAAATCTGACATGGACCTTGCAATTCTTGTTTAACAATCAAGGATTCTTCAAAATTAGAAAAATTTTCTACTTCGCCTATCAAAATAATACTTTTTAAATTCTCTATTATTTCAAAAATAGGTTCTTTAACTGTAGAAAAAGTTAAAAATTCATTCTTTAAAAGTTCTTTCCCTTCAATAAAAAATTTAATATCTCTTACGCTAATTCCATTAATATTTCCTATCAAAACACGACGTAATAAATTACCTAAAGTAACTCCCCAGGTTCGTTCTAAAGGACCAATCTTAAATCTACCGTAATACCCAAAGGCAAATTTAAAACCACTTAACTGACAAATATTAATACACAAAATAAAAAGTTTATATAAAACACGATTCCAATATCGACTTCTCTTTACACTTAAAAATTATTCACTTATTTAAATTTTAAACTCTTCGTTTTTTAGGTGAACGACAGCCATTGTGAGGCACCGGTGTAATATCTCTAATTAAACTGATATTTAGACCAGTAGACTGAATAGAACGTATCGCGGTCTCACGACCATTGCCAGGACCTGTTACTATAACTTCAACTTGGCGCATTCCCTGTTCTATAGCAGACTTCGATGCAAATTCTGCTGCCGTTTGAGCAGCAAAAGCCGTACTTTTTCTTGAACCTTTAAAACCACAAACACCAGCAGAAGACCAAGAAATTACTTCACCTTTAGTATTTGTTATCGAAACTATTGTATTATTAAAAGTAGCTTTAACATGAACAATTCCTCTAGATACTTTTCTTTTTATATTGATCGAAAAATTTCCCTTCAACAAAACCTAAAAATAAACTCTTATTTAGCTTTAATACTCAAAAAAATTATATATAAATCAAAAACTTAAAATACTTCATAAAACCTAAAATTTTAATACTACTAATAATCAAGTATTACTATCATAATGCTAATAGATAAAACAAAAATTTCAAAATAAAAATATTTTCTTACCATTACTACGAGAAATTACTTTTTTTTGTTTTATCATTTTTTTCTTTTTTTTTTAATTGTAAAAGTTCGGAAAAATTATTCCTTCTCTTAAGATTTCCAAAGTAACAATTAAATAACTAAATTAAACCTTACGCGAATAATATTCTATTATCAATAACTCATTTAAAAGTAAATCCATAGAAGCTCTATTAACGATCGAATTAACTTTACCTTCTAATAAAGTTCTATTAAGAGTTAAATGTTCCGGGACATTTAAAGAATGTCTCACTTCCAGATTTTGATCTACGAGATTCTTAGATTTTTTAGTATTTTTTACTGTTATAATATCACCAGGACGGCACAAAAAACTTGGAATATTTACTAAATTACCGTTCAAACAAATATGCTTATGACTAATCAATTGGCGCGCGACTCGAATCGTCGGAGCAAAACCTAAACGGAAAATAATAGTATCCAATCTCATCTCTAAAAAAGTTAAAAGAATCTTACCAGACGAACCCTTACCTTTTCGAGATTTTTTTATATAATTTACTAGCTGGCGCTCAGTTATACCATAATTATATCGCAATTTTTGCTTTTCTCTAAGCTGAAGATTATACTGCGAACTTTTTCTCATTCCTGAACCTCCGTGTTGACCAGGAGGGTTCTGTTTTTTTGAAGTTTTTACGGTTAATCCATTTAATTCCCCTAAACGTCTTGTAATGCGAAGACGAGGACCTCGGTATCGAGACATAATAAACTCAATATTTTTATATTAAATTTTGATCTTAATCTTGTTTTTATAAAACTATTTTATTATAACAAAAATAAAATTTTAACCTCTAAAAAAAGTTATAATCTGGTGTTCAAGTAGAGATCAAGGGTCGTTGCCCGAGTGGTTAATGGGGGCGGATTGTAAATCCGCTGGTTAATCCTACGCTGGTTCAAATCCAGCACGGCCCAATCAAAAGTGGAATCGTAAAATAAAAAATAAAGGAGAAGAAGGGATTCGAACCCTCGGTATGCATAAAACATACACTCGATTAGCAATCGAGCTCTTTAAACCACTCAGACACTTCTCCAAGACCAGATCCTAAACTGAGACGGGAGGATTTGAACCTCCGAATGACAGGGCCAAAACCCGTTGCCTTACCACTTGGCTACGTCCCAACGGTATGATTGTAAATCAATTCTTTAAAAAAGATTCCACTTAATAAAAGTAAAATCTTCTATAGACCTTCGATAGGAACCTGTAAAATCTCAGCTAATCTACTAGCCCGCTTCTCCACTTCGCTTAGACTCAAAGGAGTACCCACTTCAGTTAAAGGAATATCACCTTTATCTCTTACACAAAAAAGAATAAAATTTTATCAAAACCTAATAATTAAAAATTCTTCATTAAAACTGTACAAGAAACTCACGTTTCATACAGCTTATAAAATTTTTTATACGAAAAATCTAAGAGCATTTTAACAAACAAAAGCTAAAAAACAATATTTTTAGAAAAAATAAAAATTTATGATTTTATATTAAAGATATTTCAGGTCTTTTCAATAAAAATTTAAATTAGAATTCCCGGTATTTTTATAATATTCAGAAACTTAAAACCTTTATAAATAGTAAAACAATCAAAAAACGCTCTAGACGAAAAATTTTCATAAAAAATTAACAACTTTATTTTTGAGTGGAAATCTCCTCAAAATTTTTGTTCCACACTATAAATTATCCTCTTAGGAGCTATACCATCTTTAATTTCTATTTTTATAGAATCTACTTCATCAAAAGAATAAACAAAATTGATTTCTCTATTTTTTCCTGGAAAACCAAATCGAAATATTTTTAGGATTCTTTTTTCCTTATTAAATTCATTATAACCTTCCCCGACTCGCCAAAAAATAGTTAACCATTGATATAAACTAATCAATAAGCCAAAAAACCCGTAAAAACACATAACTATTCCTTGTGGAAAAAAAATAATTCCACTAGAGTCTAAAAAAGGAATAAGATTAAAATTAAAATAACTTGAAAGTCCTACAGAAAGAAAACCCGAAGATCCTAATAAAATTACAACACCCCAAAAAAAATTACTCCATCTTCGCGATCCAGATATTTTTTCGTATAAAAAATCCGGATTTCCATTTAAATCTACTTGCGAGACTTTAAAAAAATCTAACATAAAAAACTATAAAACAAAATTAAAAAACATTATTCAAAAAGAACTTTTTAGAGAACTATTCAATAATGTTTAAAACAACTCCTGCACCTACTGTTCGACCACCTTCTCGAATAGCAAAACGCATTCCTTTCTCAATAGCAATAGGCTGGATAAGTTCAACTTCCATTTTAA
Source organism: Eutreptiella sp. 'Long Island Sound 2002' (assembly GCA_964036045.1). Taxonomy (NCBI): domain Eukaryota; phylum Euglenozoa; class Euglenophyceae; order Eutreptiales; family Eutreptiaceae; genus Eutreptiella; species Eutreptiella sp. 'Long Island Sound 2002'. The sequence continues at coordinate 85,544 of OZ038405.1, read as the reverse complement.
TTCTATCACCAGGCATAACCATTTGTGCTGAGCTATCATCATCAGCACGGAAAGATTCTATCTTACCGGTAACATCTGTTGTTCTAACATAAAATTGTGGACGATACCCTTCAAAAAATGGCGTATGACGACCACCTTCCTCTTTTGTTAGAATATAAACCTGAGAATCAAACTTTGTATGAGGACTTATCGTTCCAGGCTTAGCTAAAACCATACCACGCTCAATATCAGTTTTTTGAATTCCTCTTAATAAAATCCCGATATTATCTCCAGCTAAAGCTTCATCTAAACTTTTTTGAAACATCTCTAAACCAGTCACCGTCGTTGAACGAGTTTCCTTATTAAGATAGAAAATTAAATTTCTTCTATAAAATCTAAAAATAATTCCTCACTTAGCTTTTCAAAATACAATAAAATTTTATTCTCTAGACAAAATAAACTTCCATTAAAAATTTTTTATTAAATAAAGTAAGAAGAAGAAAATCTAAAGGACTTACTTAAAATTTCTAAAATTTACTTTCAAGATATATTAAAAACAAAAAACAAAATTTTGAAATCAGACTTTCTACAAGACCTACTAACTCTACAGTTTCACCGACCTTAACTACTCCTCTTTCGACACGACCTGTTGCAACAGTTCCTCTACCTGTGATTGAAAAAACATCTTCTATAGCCATTAAAAAATCCTTATCTGTATCACGTTCAGGAGTAGGAATATAAGCATCGACTTCATCCATTAAAGTCAAAATTTTATCTACCCATTTATTTTCACCTTTTTGTATTTGTGGATTTTCTGTAAGCGCTTGGACAGAAAGTAAAGCAGAACCTGAAACAACAGGTATCTCATCACCAGGAAATTCATAATTACTTAAAGTTTCCCTTACTTCTAATTCTACTAACTCTAATAATTCTTCATCATCAACTTGATCTTCTTTGTTTAAAAAAACAACAATATTAGGAACACCCACTTGCTTCGCAAGTAGAATATGTTCTTTCGTTTGCGGCATAGGACCATCTGCACCAGAAACCACTAAAATAGCACCATCCATTTGAGCAGCTCCAGTAATCATATTTTTAACATAATCAGCATGCCCAGGACAATCTACGTGGGCATAATGACGAGTTTCCGTTTCATACTCTACGTGAAAAAACTAAGAAAATGAGATATTCTCAAAAACTTGTATACAAACCAAATCTTGAATTTCAAATTCAATTGGCTATCAAACCTAATTAAAATTTAATCTTAAAAACAAAATAAAGAATCTTTCGATATTACCTAAATAAAAATCGATCAAAAATCTCTAATAAAAATAAAGTTTATGGAATTTAATATTATTAACAACACCTTAAATTATAAATAAAATAAATAATACTTTTAATTTTAAAACAAAAAGTCTTTCCATAAAATAAAATAAAAATTTCTTATTTCATGCTAAACTTAAATCAATTTTTCTTAATGAAAGCCTAGAAATATAAAAATAATTTTTATCTGAATTTTCGCACTGCTGTATTAATAGTAATACCTCTAGCTTTTTCTTCAGGAGCAGAATCAATATCTTCATAATTCTTAGCTTTAGATCCACCCGCTGCAGCTAATGTCATAGTTATTGCAGCTGTTAAAGTCGTCTTACCATGATCAACATGACCAATTGTTCCTATATTAACATGAGGTTTTGTACGTTCAAACTTTTCGCGTGCCATATTAAATTTCTAATTAATTTATTTTTGGTAAAATAATCTAAATCTAAAATCTACAAAATATTTTCAAAACTAAAATCTAAAATTAGCAAAAGCTTTATTGGCTTCTGCCATTTTATGCGTTTCTTCACGCTTTCGAATAGCAGTTCCAGTATTATTATATGCATCTATGATTTCATTTGAAAGTTTAGATACCATTTTTCTTCCAGGTCGTAACCTAGCAGATTTTACTAACCACCGCACAGCTAAACTAGTACCTCGGTCAGCTTTCACTTCCAAAGGAACTTGATAAGTTGAACCGCCCACTCTACGTGCTTTAACTTCAACACGAGGAGTAATGTTAACTATAGCCTGACGCAAAACTTCTAAAGAATCCTGCTGCACAGACTCTTCAATCTTTTTCATTGCTTGATAAAAAATTTGTTGCGCTACCGTTTTTTTACCATTTTTCAAAATTTTATTAATTATAAGAGAAACCAAAGTACTATTATAAATTGCATCCGGAATAATGATACGTTTTTTAGCTTGTCTTCTTCTTGACATAATTTTATTAATATTATTAGTGAAATGTTTTTTTAAGAGATTTTTTTTTTAACCTAAACATAAAATTTAACCTTTAGAACGCTTAGTTCCCATTTTTGAACGTCCTTGCATTCTATTTTTTACACCAGCTGCATCTAAACACCCACGAATAATATGATAACGTACTCCAGGTAAATCTTTAACACGCCCTCCACGAATCAAAACAACGGAATGTTCTTGTAGATTATGACCAATGCCTGGAATATAAGCAGTAACCTCAAAACCAGAAGAAAGCCGTACACGCGCTACTTTCCTAAGAGCCGAATTTGGTTTCTTAGGAGTCGTTGTGTAGACCCTAGTACAAACTCCCCTTCTTTGCGGACATGATTTTAAAGCTGGTGATTTCGTTTTTTTCTTTATTTTTTGTCTTCGAAATCGAATAAGTTGTTGAACTGTTGACATCTGCGGAATACATTTTTTAATTGAACTATAAATTTTAAAACAGAGAAAATATTTTTTCTTATTACAGATTACTAACTTTATTTAAAAGATAATCAAAAGATTTTAAATCAAATAAACAAAGCTGAGAAAGAATTTTTCGATTCAGCACAATACTAGACTGCTTTAGCTTACAAATAAAATCACTGTAACAAAAATCTTTCAATCTAACAGCCGCATTTATACGCTTAATCCAAAGTCGACGCATACCACGTTTACGTTTTCTTCGATCAAAATATGAATATCGCAAAGCTCTCATATGTTGCTGATTTGCCGTCCTATAAAGTACAGAATGCGAACCAACAAATCCTTTATTAAATTTTAATATTTTTTTCCTATATTTTTTTGCTACAGAACCACGTTTGATACGAGTCATCTTACCTCCAATAAAAATTTTCTAACTTTTCATAACTTAAATAAAACTTACAAATATAATAACAAAAATATATTTTTTAGTATAATTAGAATAAAATAATTATTTACCTAACACTAAAGACTGAAATGAAAATTTTACGTCAAAAGAGACAAAGTTCGTCTTTCCTTAACTAAAAATAAAAACCTTACGAAAATTTATGTCTACAAAAGCAAATGAAATCCTAGAACAATTAAAAAATATAACATTATTAGAAGCAGCAGAATTAGTGGCAAAAATAGAAGAAACTTTCGATGTGGACTCATCAGTAACCAATACCGGTGGAATGATGATTAATCCAGCTGCTTTATCTACAACAGCTGAAGCAGCACAAGAAGAAAAAACAGAATTTGATCTAATTTTAGAAGAAGTACCATCTGCAAAAAGAATCGCAGTAATTAAAGCAGTAAGAAGTTTAGATTCTTCCCTTAGTTTAAAAGATGCTAAAGGATTAATAGAAACACTTCCAAAAGCAATAAAAGAAGCAATAAGTAAAGAAGAAGCAGAAGATGCTAAAAAACTTCTAGAAGAAGCTGGAGGAAAAACTTCAATAAAATAAAAATTTTTAAAATAAGGCTTAAATGATAAAAATCTACAAAATAAAGGTATAAAATGAATTTAATTTTAATTTTCCAAGCTTCACTTCTAGCTTTAATTTTACTATCTGTTTTACTTGTAATAGCAGTGCCAGTTATTCTAGCTTCTCCCGAAGGTTGGAATAACAACAAAAATTATATTTTTACAGGCGCTGCTGCATGGACAGGATTAATTTTTGTTATTGGAACACTAAATTCTCTTGTAGTTTAGTTCAAAATACAAAAAATCATACATTTAATCAAAACTAAAAAAAAATCTCAGATCAACTAACGGAGAAGGAGGGATTCGAACCCTCGGTAACTTTCATTACGCTGGTTTTCAAGACCAGGACCTTAAACCACTCGGACACCTCTCCAACATACTCTTCGGGATGACAGGATTCGAACCTGCGACCCTTGCATCCCAAATGCAATGCGCTACCAAACTGCGCTACATCCCGCCCAGAGATCCTAACTTTTATTAAGAAAAAAATCTAGAATATAATATATTAGAAAATAAAATCTTATAATATTAAAAATGAAAGACCTAGCAACATACCTTTCAACTGCACCTGTTATAGCAACTTTATGGTTTACTTTACTAGCAGGAGCATTAATTGAAGTTAACCGTTTTTTCCCAGACGGCTTAGTTTTTTCACTATAACTAAACAAAAATTTTTGGATTTTATAAAAAAAATTCAAAAATTTCTAAATTTCCTTACTAATAAAAGGAAGAAGTCCCAAAATCCGAGCTTGCTTAATAGATTTTGTTATAGCACGATGCTGTTTTGCACTAAGCTTAGTTAATCGACGAGGCAAAATACTAGAGTTAAAATCAAAATTCTTCTCAAAAATCAGAATAAGGAATAAATCCATTCTGCTTAATTAAAGTATTAATTGCAAAAAAATCGTAATAAAAATTTTAAACCAAATAAAAAAAATAAAACTTAAATAAAAAAATAAAAAGAAAAAATTTTATCGAAACAATACAAAAATTACTTTAAATAAACTTTTCCTTGAACTGTAACAAATCTCCTTAACAAATCAACATTTTTATAATCGATAATCTCCGAAGATCGTAAAGAAGAACGTCTATTAAAAGAAAAAGTCATAATTAAATAAAATTTCAAAATATAACTAAACAAAATGGAACTTAAATCTTACTAAAATTATCCAAATAAAACAAAATAAAATAATCAAAGACCACTCTCTGATTATAAAAAATTTTAAATTACTTTAAGAAAATTTTCTGATATTCTTCTATAGAAGATTTTAATATTTCTTCCGCTTCTGGCGTAAAAGTCTTAGTAGACTTAATAATTTCGCTAAATTCTGGCTTATTAGCACTAATGTACTCTCTTAAACCAGAAAGAAAAGCCTTAACATCTTCCACTTGGATCTTATCTAAATACCCATTAACACCAGTATAAATAGTAGCAACTTGGTCTGAAACTACAAGAGGAGAAGATTGAGCTTGCTTTAAAAGCTCACGCAAACGAGAACCACGGGCAAGCTGATTTTGCGTTGCTTGATCTAAATCAGAAGCAAACTGAGCAAAAGCTTCTAACTCTGCAAATTGAGCAAGCTCTAACTTTAACTTTCCAGCGACTTGCTTCATCGCTTTAATTTGAGCAGCTGAACCTACACGAGAAACCGAAATACCTACATTAATCGCAGGACGAATACCCGAGTTAAAAATATCAGCAGAAAGGAAAACCTGACCATCAGTAATAGAAATTACATTTGTAGGAATATAAGCTGAAACATCACCAGCCTGAGTTTCTACAATTGGTAACGCAGTCATACTACCTTCGCCTAAAGCATCACTCAACTTAGCCGCACGCTCCAATAAACGAGAATGTAAATAAAAAACGTCTCCAGGGTATGCTTCACGGCCTGGCGGGCGACGTAAAAGTAAAGACATTTGTCTATAAGCTTGAGCTTGTTTAGATAAATCATCATAAATTACAAGCGTATGACGACCAGTGTACATAAAATACTCAGCTAATGCTGCGCCTGTATATGGAGCTAAATACTGAAGCGTTGCTGGAGAATCCGCATTTTCAGCTACAATAATTGTATAACTCATAGCGCCGCGCTCTTCCAAAGTACTAACGATTTGTGCCACAGAAGAAGCCTTTTGACCAATAGCAACATAAACACAAATAACATTTTGATCTTGTTGATTTAAAATAGTATCTGTAGCTACCGCAGTCTTACCAGTTTGACGATCACCAATAATAAGTTCACGCTGACCACGACCAATTGGAATCATAGCATCAATTGCTACTAAACCTGTTTGTAAAGGTTCATAAACTGAACGTCGAGAAATAATACCTGGTGCCGGAGATTCAATTAATCTTGAATCAGTCGAAGAAATCTCTCCTTTACCATCTAAAGGACGAGCTAAAGCATCTACAACACGACCTAAGTATGCTTCACCTACAGGAACTTGAGCAATTTTACCTGTAGCCTTTACTAAAGCACCTTCCTGTAGTTTTAATCCATCGCCCATAAGAACGGCACCAACATTGTCAGCTTCCAAGTTAAGAGCAATACCTAAAAAAATAGAAAGAAACTTTTCAATCCTTATTAAACACCGTACAAGAAACTTACATTCCATACGGCGTTACAAAAAACACAAAATATTTGACTTAACTTTTGCAATATATTAACTGTAAAATAATTTTTTAAGTAAACAACTCCAAAATTTCTAACACTGAATAAAACTTAAAATCCAAGATACAGATTACTTGTACTTTCAAATTTTGTTTGCTCTTTATAAAAAATAAAAAGACTACCTAATTACTAGTTACTTTAAGAGAAAAATCTTTTCAAAATACTCTCTAATTAAACAAATTTAATAAAAATAAAGTTAAGAATAAAAGTTTTATAACTTACCTAAAATATAAACACCAGTACCATCTTCAAACTCAACTAACTCACCGGCCATTACTTTTTCTAAACCATAAATACGTGCAATACCATCACCAACTTGTAAAACAGTTCCAACATTAACGTATTTCACCTGTTGATTATATTGCTTTATCTGCTGACGAATTATACTACTGATTTCATCAGGACGAATTTTTACCATGATTAATTAAATTATAAAATTAATATACAAAACTAAAACTGACTAATTAACTAGACTTTTTAAATAAGTCAATATTTCTATTAAAGATTCTTTTCTGTAATGAAGGATTCATAGAAATAGTAAGCTTATCTAATGCTTGTTGCAATGCACTACTACTAACTTTTTTACATTCAAGATAGATTATAAAAACCCCTTTAATACTGTACATGAAAATCACCTTTCATACAGCATACAAAATAAACTTAAAGTTTAGCTTCCTAATCCGATCAAATAAAATAATTTATGATCAAGAAAATTTTCAACCACGTTTCCTAAACATTTCATTTGCCTAATTAGATTACAATTATATTATTTTCTAGCAAAGTAAAAAGAGAAGTTGACTCCTTACAGAACAAAAATTCTAATAAAAAACATTAAAAATTTTTTTATTTCATAAAACATTAATCTAAAAACAAAAAATATCATAAAACCTAGCTTACACAAAATAAATTCTGCAGGTCTCATAAAAAATTTTAAGAATTCTCCTCACCCAAGAAAATGAATTAGAACTTAAAATAAACATGTCACACAACTTCAGTAATAGCTTTTTCTTCTTCAAAACGAATTGTAAAAAATTTCGCTTCCTCGATACGTTTAACATTATCCTCCATACGATCCAAGAATTTATCAGAATTTTGTCTAGCTAGAACAAAACCTTGGGAACGAATTTCCTCAGATTTTTCTTTAGCTTTTTGAAACTGTAATTTTGCTGCATTTAAATTATCTACTGCTTCCATTTTCTTCTCAACAGAATCTTGAAGACTCTTTAAAATTGCTTCTTTACGACTCTTTAATGTATCTAAAAGTAAGTCCTTACCAAAATAAAATAAAATTCCAATAACAACTGCAAGATTTAAAATATTAGTTTCTAATAAATTTGTATTTATCCCAAAACCATCATTTTCAGCTAAACTAGCAAACATAAAAAAGGTTGAGCTTAACTCTCCTAAAAAATCTGAAAAAAAATCTTTTATTCAGCTTTCGAATATCATATAAAAACAAAAATTGTTTCAAAAATAAAATTAGAACCATTCTTTAATAAAACTAAAAATAAGATTAAAATGCAGAATTAAAATAAAAATTAATTGAAAAACCATCAAAATCTTTCAAACTAAAAAGTAAAATTGAAAAAATTTTAAATTTATTTTAAAACAAAACTTGATGTAATTATTACGAATAGGTGAAAATCTTAAGAATCAAAACCCCTCTTTAAAATACTATACATGGAAAATCCATATAGCACTAATATCAATCAAATTCTTGAATAACAAAAATTTCACTCATTCACTGAAACAAAAGATTTTAAAACAGTCTCTCGCGTTCCTTATATTTTTAATTTAAATATAAATTTTCAACTTTTATTAAAATTTCTCCCAGATAATAAAAGAAAAATTTTGTCATAAAATAAGAAATAAAACAGAATTTAAAAATTTTGAAACCAAAAAATTAGTATCAGAAAATCATTATTTTTTTATAAAATACTAAGCTTCATACTAAATGCACGTCAATACTTATCTTTACTTTCAATAAGATAAAACACCCATAAGCAGATACAAAATACAAAGTTTAAAATATTTTCTCGAGAGCAAAAATAATTTAAAACACGTCGCACACTACCACAATTTAAACTCAATTAAAAATTACATTTTAGAAAACAATTTAAAAAGAAAAGATATTAACAGGCTTCTAAAAGAAACCCATTAAAAATTAAATAAAAGGATTGGCAAAAAGAATAGCTAACGCTACTACCAGTCCATAAATTGTTAAAGCCTCCATAAAAGCTAACGATAAAAGAAGAGTACCACGAATTTTACCTTCAACTTCAGGTTGACGTGCAATACCTTCCACTGCCTGACCAGCAGCAGTTCCTTGTCCAATACCAGGACCAATTGCACCTAAGCCAATCGCTAAACCAGCACCTACTACAGAGGCTGCACAAATAATTGGATTCATAAACTTCTCCTAAAAAATTATTTTTAAAACATTAGATTTCTTTCAATCAATAAATCAAAAATTTACCCGAACTATATTAGTTTACAAAAAAAAATAAAAAAAATTCCAAATTAATGACCTTCCATAGCTTCACCTATATACGCACCTGAAAGGGTCGCAAAAATTAAAGCTTGAATAGCACTCGTAAAAAGACCAAGTAAAATTAATGGAATAGGAATTACTAAAGGCACCAGCGAAATTAAAACGGCTACAACCAACTCATCAGCAAGAATATTACCAAAAAGTCTGAAAGTAAGTGAAAGAGGTTTAGTAAAATCTTCTAGAACATTAATAGGTAATAGTATGGGTGTTGGTTGAACATACTTAACAAAATAACCAAAACCCTTTTTACTTAAACCAGCATAGAAATAAGCAAAAGATGTAAGAAGTGCTAACCCAGCAGTAGTATTAGAAAAGTAGACAAAAAACCTTATATCCCTTAAAGATCTATACAAACATTTTTCAATGTATATAGCTCAAATTTAAATATGAATCAAAAACCTCAAATTTTATTAAATTTCAAAAAAGAAAAAATACCCTGATAGATAGAATCAAAAGAGATTTCAATTAACACTTTCAAAGTAAAAATTAATATATCAAATTCATAAAAGAAGTAAGCTTTTATTTAAAAGTTTTTACTTTAGACAAAATTTTTGCTTTTTTCTCTATCCTTTGCTTAATTCAACTTGGAGTTAAACTAAACTTTCTCTGTCTGAAAATATAAAAGAAAACTTGAAAAAAAATTTAATTACTAAAAAAAAAATAAAAATTTTAGATATTAAAAAAATTAAATTGTAGTAAAAATGAACTTTAATTTCAATTCTTTCTAAAACTAAAAAATAACACTCTGAAAAAACTCAAAAATCAAATACATAAAAATAAAACTTAGTTTCAGATCACACATATCATTCGTTGGTGCACCTAATTCACCATTAGGTAACTCAATAAACTTCCAAGGAATAAGCGCCCCAGACCAATTAAAAAATAAGAAAAACTCCGATCAAACACCATACAAGAAACTTTCATTTCATATGGCGTAAACAAAAAACTTAAAAATCATGTTACTTACACCTTTTTAAACTTAATTTTCTGATTTCCTTTTAAACCTCAGAAGTAAAAACGAACCTAAATTCTTACAAAGTACCTACAAAACAAATAATTTTTTTCATCTTGGATTTTTAAACAAAATTAACCATAAAAATAAACAAATCAAAATGCAAGCTTAAATAAGAAATATTTCACAAATCAATCTTAAGATATAAAATTTATTCTTTTATAAAAGAATAATAAAATTACTAAACATTTAAAAACATGCCGCACAGACACAAAAATAAATAAAAACATAGTACCAATGTATGGAACCCAATTTAAATATTCTACAAATCGAAATCAAAATTCCACTTTTTAAATCTGAACAAGAAAATATATCATTCAGCTTTTTAAAAATAAATTAAAATATCAAAAACTAAAATTATTGGAAAAAAAAATTAAACCTAAAAACCAGAAATAGAATTCTAAAAAGAAATTAGAAAACTTCATAAAATTTTTATTCCAAAATAAAAATAGAAAAAGTTAAAAATTAAAAGAAAACTTCTTCTCCAATTTGAGTTTTTGCAATATCGCTAACAAATTCAGTTATTAACTCAATAAAATTTTGACCACCTTCAGGAATTTTCTTTAAATCCCTAGTAGTAGAAATAGATAAAAATAAAATTAAAGCAATAACGATCCAAGAATTAATTAAAACTTGACCATGAACTTCAAATCCACCTAAATTCCAATAAAAATGCTGACCAATTTCAACATTTGCAATCTCAAAAATATAATTTAAATTTAAAATATTCATTTTTAACTGTAACAAAAAATCTTCAATTCTCTAAAAAATAAAATTATTGAGCCGCATTCTGCCCTCTAACAATCGATTCTGTTAATTCACCAAGTAATAACTTAACCGAACGAATTGAATCATCATTTCCAAGAACAAAAAAATCTGTTAGAGTTGGATCACAATTAGTATCTAAAAAAGTTACCAAAGGAATACCAAGTTTAAGGCATTCTCTAACAGCATTTATCTCACGCTGTTGATCCACTACTATAACTACATCTGGTTTATTACGCATAGTTTTTACGCCACCAAAAAACTTCTCTAATTTTTCTTTTTTTTTTCGCAAAATAATTACCTCCTTTTTAGTTAAACGATCAAAAATTCCTTCTTTTTCTTGTTTATCTAAAAATTTCAAATTCTCAATGCATACTTCCATTGTGGACCAATTTGTTAACATACCTCCTAACCATCTCTTATTTACGTAATGAGCATTACATTTCAAAGCACAGTCCTCGATAATAGACCCAAATTGAGGTTTTGTTCCAACAAAAAGAACTGTCTTTTTTCCTTTACCGATTTCAAATAAAAATTTAGAAGCTTCATCCAAACAAATAAAAGTTTGTAAAACATCAATAATATGAATACCATTGCGTTTTCCATAAATATAAGGACTCATCTTAGGATTCCATCTTCGAACTTGGTGCCCTAAATGAACTCCCGAGTCTAACATATTTTCTAAAGTAATCATATAAAATAAAAAAAATCTAATACCAATTAACCAAACATAACAAACATTTTTCTGGATTATATTATAATAAAGATTAAATCAAGTAAAAACCTAACCAAAGGTGGTACCCAGATTCGAACTGGGGACTAAATGATTTGCAATCATCTGCCTTACCACTTGGCTATACCACCTAACGTGGCATTATCATCAAAACTATTAAAGAAATTCTCTAATAGCTTGATCAAAAATAATTCTACCTGGAGTTGTCCTAATAAAATCAAAAGATTCTCGCAAATTTGTTTTCCTAATCAGAGTTCTCTCTTGTACACTTAATTTAATAAAATTTTGATAACTTCCTATTTCAGAAAAAAAATGATTACGAAGTTTTAACCAAATAAAAGTTTGCATAGAAATCCTATCTCGCTCTAAAGAAGAAAAAACTTCTGATTTACTATTAAAATACAAAAGTTTACTAAACAAATTAAATAACGATAAATTCTCTAAAGTTAGAAAATAAATTCCTAAAACCATATCCTGAGTCAAAGTCATGATAGGAGACCCATTTGCTGGAGAAAGCCAATTATTAGAAGCAAGCATCAATAAACGTGCCTCTGCCTGGGATTCTATAGATAAAGGAACATGTATTGCCATCTGATCTCCATCAAAATCCGCATTGAAAGCCGAACAAACTAACGGATGCAACTGAACAGTTTTGAAATCATTTAATTTAGGTAAAAATGCTTGAATACCCAACCTATGTAAAGTAGGCGCTCTATTTAATAAAATAGGATGGTTTTTTACAACACTATTAAGTATTTCCCAAAGTTTAATTTCTTTCTGCAAAATTTTTAATTTAGCACTCCTCACACTTCTTGATAATCTTAAACTAATTAATTTAAAAATAACTAAAGGTTTAAATAATTCTAAAGCAATATCTTTTGGAAGACCACATTCAAACAACCTTAATTCAGGTTCAACTACTATAACAGTTCGACCAGAATAATCAACCCTTTTACCTAAAAGATTTTGACGAAATCGGCCTTGTTTACCACTAACAATACTTGAAAGTGACTTCAAAGAACGAGAAGCACTAAATGTCTCTGAATTAGACTTATTAACACTTTGTTTATTACTTAAAAACAAACTATCAATCGACTCTTGTAAAAATCGCCGTTCATTATTTACTAAAATTTCAGTAACTAAACATTTTTTCAAATAATTTAATCTATTATTACAATTAATAATTCTTTTATATAGAACATTTAGATCCGATGAAGCAAAATAATCATTTTCTAATAAAATTATCGGTCTGAGATCAGGAGGTAAAATCGGTAAAGATGATATAATCATCCATTCAGGCTTTATTTTCATTTTTAAAAGATGATTAATTAATCGCAATCTACGAATAACCTTATTCTTCTTCACTTGAAAATTTTTTAAACTTAACCCAGAACTAAGATAAAAAGCACTTTCACTTAACTGAAAAGCTATAATACTTAGGTTAATTTCTTTTAAAATTTTATATAAAGCCTCTGCACCAAAGAAAGAATTTAATTCCAAATCCTCTAAAAAATCATCTTGAAAAGATAAAAAAGACTTGAAATAAATAATTTTTTTTATATCAACTAATTTAACATCTAAAAGAATTGAAATATATTTTAAATATAAAATATGAACAATTGGTAAAACTAACTCAAGAAAACCTAATCTATACCTACGAATCTTAGACTCGGTTACTTCCACTTGACAAGAACTGCAAAAAACTAAATTTTTTCGAATTTTTTGCCTTTTATATCTACCACAAGCACATTCCCAATTTTTTATAGGACCAAAAATTCTTTCACAAAACAAACCATTTATTTCCGGCCTGAGAGTTTTATAATTAAGAGTATCAGAACTTAAAACCTCACCCAACATTTTACCACTAGGTAATGTACGATTCGACCAACTACGTATTCGAGAAGGAGAAGCAACTCTTATTTGAATGTATTCAAAATTTTTATCCATACTAAATCCAAATATAAAATGTTTTTCACTTAAATTAAATAAATCTTTTTTATTAATATTTATACAAATATTCAAATTCCTGTACCTACCGGAATCAAACGACCTAAAATAATATTTTCCTTTAAACCAACTATCCAATCTTCTTCACCTTGTATAGCAGCTTGAACCAAAATTCTAGCAGTTTCCTGAAAACTAGAAGCAGATAAAAAACTATTATTTTTTAAAGATGACCTAGTTATTCCTTGCAAAAGAAATTCATATTTTACTTTATTAACTAAAAACTTATTTAAATTTCTTATCCGGCAAAAATTTACTACTTCTCCTACTAAAAAATCTGTATCACCTTTCTCTAAAATAACAACTTTTTTAGTCATCTGCTTTACAACAATCTCAATATGTTTATCCGAAATATCAATGCTTTGCGATTGATAAACATATTGAATACTATCAACAATAAAACCTTGAATTTTTTCTATACTTTTTTGAGCAGCTAAACTAAATCCATATTTTTTCTTATAAAATTCAAAAAAAATCTTTAATCGATAATGAAGGTTGTCTTTTTGCAGATTAAAATTATTACTTGAAGTTCTTGCCTCAAGTAAAGCCTCTACTTTAGGAAGACCTTGAACAATATCTCCAGTTTTACTTTCTTTATAAAATAAATAAAATAAAGTTCCGTTCTTAAGAATCAAATCCCGGTTCCTTAAAAAAAATTTAGTATTTTTAGATAAGATATTTGATAATCCATTTCGAACAACAATTTTATTTTTTTGGATACAAACAATCTGGCCTAAGAATTTACTGAAATTTTCCTTACTTCTTATAAAATTTCCAATATAGAATTTAAAATTTTTATTCCTTAAAATAATCCTATCTTTCTCGGTATAGAATAGAAATCTTTTCTTACAATCAACTTTTAAACACTCTTCTTCAAAAACCCCACTTGAATTAAAAATTTCAAAGCTAAAAAAAGATTCAATTCCTAATAAAGAAAGAACAATACCCCAAAAAGATAAAATATTAAATAAAGAAAAATTTCTTATTCCCATATCAAAATTTTTACTTTTAAAAAGTGTACAAAATTGAAAAATATTAAATTGCCTTTTTTGCGAAAAATAAACTCTCTTCCCTATAGAATAATTTTTTTTCTTTCTTATTTTATTTTGAGAGCTAAAAATATTACTAACAAAAGAAAAAAAAGATACAATGTTACCACATAAAATCCAAAGAATAACTTTTCTCGATTCAATTCCTAATTCTTTTTCAAAATAAATTTGACCTTCTCTAGAAGCCTTTATTTCTTTTCTAAAATTAATAAAACTAGAACCAACACCTGAATTTTTATCGAAAAACTCATTAAAACTAGAAACCTCTGCTATTACTTGCTTATACTGAACTCGATGGCCAGGTTTCAAAAATATCTTTGTATAAGCAGGTAATTCTATTTTTGAAACACAAAATTTATTTTCCTTAATATAAACTGAAAGTCTTTTTAAATTTAAAAAAATCTCCTCTCCAAACTTCGTTCGAACCTGTTTTATCGAACTTAATATATCATAACTAAGAATACCTTTGTGAGGTGCATAAATTTTATCTATCATATTACCACAAAAAACACCACCTGTATGAAAAGTCCTCATAGTTAATTGTGTCCCAGGCTCACCAATCGATTGAGCAGCAATAATACCAACAGCCTCACCGATTTCAACTAAACGTCCATAAGCTAAATCCCAACCATAGCATAGTTGACAAACACCTTTTACCAACTCACAAGTCAAAGGCGATCGTATAAAAATTCTCTTGGTTAAACTTTTTTTAATTATTTTCTTTGCTAAAAACTTACAAATATCTTGACCTCTACAAGCTATTATTTTATTTTTTTTATCTATTACTGTTTTTGCTAAAACACGACCAAACAATCTCTTCTCTACCGACAAAAAAATTTCTTTATCCTTCATTACAGGAGTTACTAAAGTACCCTTAAAGGTATTACAATTTACCCTAGCGATTTTAACATCTTGTGCTACATAAGCCAATTTTCTTGTCAAATAACCAGAACTAGCTGTTCGAAGAGCTGTATCAATTATACCCTTCCTAGCACCATAACAAGAAATTAAATACTCAGTTACTCTAAGGCCTTCACGAAAATTTCTTTTAATAGGTAAATCCAAAATTTCTCCCCTAGAATCTGACATAAGACCTCGAATACCTACAAGTTGGCGAACTTGCGAAATGTTTCCCCTGGCACCTGAAAAAGCCATCATATAAATAGGATTTAAAACATTGGTCTGTCTAAAATTTTTAATGGACTCGTTAGTCAAAACTTCATTAGTATTATTCCAAATATCAACAAATTTTTGAAATTTCTCACTAGACGTTATAACTCCCTTAATAAAATTTTTCTCTAATTTTTTAGTATCATTTTCAGCATTCAACAGCAAACGCTTTTTAACAAAAGATATCTTCAAGTCATCTATACCTAAAGAAACTCCAGCTTTTGTTGATAACCTAGAACCTAAAAATTTTAAATTATCTACTAAACTTGCTGTCTTGCAAGTACCAAAATTGATTAAAAACCAAAAAATCAAAATCTTTACACTTTTTTTATCAAAAGTTTGATTAGAAAAGAAAAAATCCATAAAATTACTAAAAAAATAAAAAATCAAAAAAAATAGCATAGCAAATCAATTTGAAAATAAAGTTTTTTATTTTCAAAAAACTTTATTTTCAAATTTCACTTAATAAATTAAAAAAATTCAAAACAAATCTAGAAAAATTTTAACGTTTAGAAAACTGAGGAGCTTTTCTAGCTTTTTTTAATCCATATTTTCTTCTCTCTTTGACCCTAGCATCTCTAGTCAAGAATCCTTCGGGCTTCAACAAAGAACGACTTGTAGGATCTATTTCACAAAGAGCTCGTGATACACCTAATTTAATAGCTTCCGATTGTCCACTTAAACCACCACCAACTGCCTTAACTAAAATATCGTAACTTTCCTCTAAACCTAAAACCCTTAAAGGTGATTGTATAGTATATATCATCTTCGGATTATATTGAAAATATTCTACACCATCTCTACCATTAATCAAAATCTTACCACTTCCAGATAACAAACTCACCTGGGCTTTCGCAGACTTTCTTTTACCAAGATTTGTAAAACAAACCATAACAAAATTAAAATTAATTATACTCTAAAATTCTCCTATATTAAAACTATTAAAAATCAAATTACGAATTCGATAAAATCCAAACTTTTATTCCCAAAATACCATAAATTGTATGAGCATTGTGGTGACAAAAATTAATATTTGCCCGAAGAGTATGTAAAGGAACTTGACCTTCACGAACCCACTCACTTCTTGCTATTTCTGCTCCATTCAAACGACCAGATATTTGAATTTTTATACCTTTAACATCAGCTTGCTGAGCCTTACGCATAGCAGAGCGAATTACTCTTCGGAAAGGAACCCTTTTTTCTAATTGATCTCCCATATATTCAGCTAAAAGCTTAGAATGAGAATCCGGATTCGTAACTTCTACAACATTAATTAAAATTTCACGCTCCGAACCGAAACGTTTTAAAATGCCATTAAATAACTTACTACGTAAGTTTTCTAAACCAAAAACTTTTTCATTTAAAATTTCACCAGGCTTAGCGCAAAAAATATCTAAATACACAAAAGAAACTTTTCGACTAATTTTAATTTTTAATATACCTGATGTATTGAACCAAGATTTAATAAAATCCCTAATAAATTTATCTTCCTGCAAAAAAATTGAATACTGACCTGATTTTGCAAACCAATCTGACTGATGTTCTTGAGTAATTCCAACACGGAATCCAAAAGGATGTACTTTTTGTCCCATAAAAATAAAAAAAAAATAAATAATAAATTCTAACTAACTTTATTTAGACTCCAATGTAATAGAAATATGACATGTTGGCTTTCTTATACGAAAGCCACGCCCTTGAGCCCTAGGTCGAAAGCGTTTTAACACCGGACCCGCATCCACTCGAATTTCACTAACAAAAAGACTTGACTTAGGAACCCCAAATCTTTGTTGAGCATTAGAAGCCGCAGATCGTAACACTTTAAAAACTGGAATGCAAGACCTGTAAGGCATAAAACTCAATATCATTAAAGAATCCTCAAAAGAACAACCCCTTAATAAATCTGCAATTCTACGAACTTTAAAAGGAGACATCCTAATAAATCGAGCAAAAGCTTTAACACTGATTTTTTCTATATTATTTTTCATAAAAAAAGAGAAATTAAAAAAAAATTTTATTTCCTTCCAATTAAAATTTCTCCAAAATACAATATAACTTAACGTCTAACTTTTTTATCACTCTTAACATGACCTTTATATGTACGTGTTAAAGCAAATTCTCCTAATTTATGACCTACCATTTGATCAGAAATTAAAACCGGAATATGCTCACGACCATTATAAACAGCCACAGTATGACCAATCATAAAAGGTAAGATAGTAGATGATCTAGACCATGTTAAAATAACAGTTTTCTGATTCTGTGAATTTAATAACTCAAACTTTTTCAGAAGACTATCTGAAATAAACGGTCCTTTTTTTAATGAACGTGACATAAAATTAAAATTAAAAAAACTACTTCATACATCAAAATTAAATCAAAACTTTATTCTTTACAAGAACGTAAAATATAAACATTACTTTGTCGTTTAGATTTTCTAGTTTTTATACCTAAGGCAGGTTTACCCCAAGGTGTAACAGGTCTAGAACGACCAATAGGACTTCGACCTTCACCACCACCATGGGCATGGTCACAAGGATTCATCACTACACCACGAACTTTGGACTTCTTTCCTAACCAACGTCTACGTCCGGCTTTACCCAAAATTAAATTAGAAGCCTCTATATTACCTACTTGTCCAATAGTTGCCCAACAATTTTTTTTTATTAATCGAACTTCTCCAGAAGGCATCCTAACAGTAACGAAATTACCTTCTTTCGCCACAATTTGAGCTAAACAACCAGCTGCTCTAATAAGTTGACCACCTTTACCTGATTGTAATTCTAAATTATGAACTTCTGTTCCTAAAGGAATATTTTTCAAAGGCAAAGCATTACCTAATTTTATAGGCACATTAAAACCTGAAGAAAGGATATCTCCCACAGCTAAACCACGAGGACACAAAATATACCTTTTCTCTCCATTAAAATAATGTAAAAGTGCAATACGAGCATTTCTATTAGGATCATATTCAATACTAAAAACTTTAGCCTCTACTCCTAAAATATCTCGTTTAAAATCAATTTTTCTATATAAACGCTTGTGACCACCACCACGGTTACGACTAGTAATAATTCCACGATTATTTCGACCTTTCACACGATGATTATAACTTACCAAAGATTTCTCCGGTTTAACTTTAGTAATCTCACTAAAATTAAATGAAGTACGATTACGAGTCCCGGATGTATAAGCTTTATAAAAACGAATACCCATTAAACACTTACTTTAAAATACCACTTTCTAAATATAGAACTAAAATTTTTATCCTTACCTTAAAAATTCAAACAAAATTTATGAAGATGGAAAAAATGAAATAACATCTTGAGAATCTAAAGTAACAATAACTCGTTTATAATTTACTTTGAAACCTTTATAACGACCTAAACGACGTTTTTTCCTAGGTGGAATCGATGTGTTAATAGCCAAAACTTTATAAGAAAATAATTTCTCTATTAATGTTTTTATTTGAGGCTTATTCAAGTTTACATCCACATAAAAAGTATACTGACTTTTTTCTAAAAGCTTGGTAGCCTTACTTGTTAAGACAGGAAATTTAATCAAATCAAACATAAATTCACTCATATAAAAATACTAAATTATTCATGACACTTTTTAAATAATAAATAATAAACAAAATAATAAGATTTTAGATTGATAAAAAATATCAATCCAAAATAAAGAAAATTAAAGCTTATCAATAGTTTCGAATTCAAATTTGATTTCCTTCCAAACTTCACAAGCAGCGGAAAGCTCAGGACTCCACTTACAAGCTTCACGAATAACATCACCACCTTCACGAGAAAGATCACGACCCTCGTTTCGCGCCTGAACACAAGCCTCACAAGCAACACGGTTAGCTGCTGCACCTGGAGCATTACCCCAAGGATGTCCAAGGGTACCACCACCAAACTGAAGACAAGCATCATCTCCAAAAATTTCTACAAGTGCTGGCATATGCCAAACATGAATACCTCCTGAAGCTACAGGCATAGTACCACCCATACCACACCAATCTTGAGTAAAGTAAATACCACGAGAACGATCTTTCTCTGTATACGGATCACGCATTAGATCTACAAAACCTAAAGTAACTTCACGCTCACCTTCTAACTTACCTACTACTGTACCAGAATGTAAATGATCCCCACCTGACATACGAAGAGTCTTAGCTAAAACTCGGAAATGAATACCATGATTACGCTGACGATCAATTACAGCGTGCATAGCACGGTGAATATGAAGTAATAAACCATTATCACGACAGTAAGAAGCTAAAGAAGTATTTGCTGTAAAACCACCTGTTATGTAATCATGCATAATAATAGGCACCCCTATTTGAGCAGCAAACTCAGCTCTCTTATACATTTCTTCACAAGTACCAGCTGTTGCATTTAGATAATGACCTTTTACCTCACCGGTTTCTGTCTGAGACTTATAAATAGCCTCTGCACAAAATAAGAAACGATCACGCCAACGCATAAAAGCTTGTGAGTTAACATTCTCGTCATCCTTAGTGAAATCTAAACCTCCACGAAGACACTCGTATACTGCACGACCATAGTTTTTTGCAGATAAACCTAACTTAGGCTTAATAGTACATCCTAAAAGAGGTCTACCATACTTATTAAGACGATCACGCTCTACTTGAATACCATGTGGAGGACCAGCAAAAGTTTTTGCATATGCAGGCGAAATACGTAGATCTTCTAAACGTAAAGCACGTAAAGCCTTAAAACCAAAAACATTACCTACAATCGAAGTTAATAAGTTTGTAACAGAACCTTCCTCAAATAAATCGATTGGGTAAGCCACATAAGCAATATACTGATTCTCTTCACCAGGAACTGGCTCAAGATCATAACAACGACCCTTATAACGATCTAACTGCGTTAAACCATCTGTCCAAACAGTAGTCCAAGTACCTGTAGACGATTCAGCTGCTACAGCTGCTCCACACTCTTCAGCAGGAACTCCAGGCTGAGGCGTCATACGGAATGCAGCTAAAATATCAGTTTCAGCCACTTGATACTCTGGTGTATAATAAGTAAGACGGTAATCCTTTACACCAGCTTTAAAACCTGCTCCTGTTTTTCTAAAACTAGACTCCAACAAAGTCTGCTTCTAAACTACAAAAGAAAATCTCTTTTCATGTAGCTTTTATAAAAAATTACTAAATTTTCTTTTAATCGCTTGGTAAAATCTGAGAAATAAATATACCAAAAAGAAGGTTTTTTCTGCAAAAACAAACAAGGAAATGAAATCTTAAAATCGAAACACAAATTATAAATCAAAATCCATACAAAAATATTTTACACTTACCAAATACAAGGTATTCCTAAAATTTTATCAAGGCTACTAAATAAAAGACTTTCGTCCATAAAAACCAAGTGCCAAAATAAAGATCGCAAGAAAAGAGCCATCCTGACGTTTCAGTTTGTGGTGACATCTAAGCCTCCAAAAAAAATTTTATTCCTTAAAAAAATCTACTTCATAATATATAATCCACAGCGGGTAACGTGACTCGAACACGCGACATTGGACTTGGAAGGACCACGCTCTACCAACTGAGCTACACCCGCGAAAACTACCCCCAGGGGAATTCGAATCCCCGTTGCCTCCGTGAAAGGGAGATGTCCTAGGCCTCTAGACGATGGGGGCAACCTACGCTCCTCTCACTCCTACCCTAGCATAAAATCTAAACTAAGTTAATCCACCACGCCCTGTAGGAATCGAACCTACGACATTAGGTTTTGGAGACCTACATTCTACCAACTGAACTAAGGACGCAACAGTATATACCATCTGGCTCAGACGGGATTTGAACCTGTGACCAAGGGCTTATGAATCCCCTGCTCTACCACTGAGCTACTGAGCCTTGAGCCACTAGCGAATCTGGGCGAACGACGGGACTCGAACCCGCGAATGAAGGAGTCACAGTCCTTTGCCTTACCACTTGGCTACGCCCGCCAGAAAATAATAGCAAATTAAAGTAACAAAATATTATACAGGCGGAGAGACTCGAACTCTCACATCATTAGACACGAGAACCTAAATCTCGCGCGTCTACCAATTCCGCCACGCCTGCTCCCTCTAGATTAGCAAAATTAATTCATCTACTAACCTGATTTTAATTTAATAAGCTAATCCCATACTACGTGTAGTTTCTTCAAATAGGTAGAACACCCTTTTTAATACTATACATGAAATATAAACTTCATATAGCATTAACACAACCAAATCCGGAATCGTTTCTTGCATTTAACTGAATATTTTAACTTGAAATTATACTGAAAATTCTTATTGATAAACTAATTCTATAAATTGACCCCATATTTAAATCAGAACAAATAATATTTAAACTGAATCCCCAAACAAACTTAATAAAAATTAATTTCGAAGAACTATTTTCTCAAAAAAATCCGAAAAAATTATTCACAGGCTTAAAATATAAATAAATTTTCCACAAATAAAATGCTCAATGCAAAATTCAAACTAACTAAACTTAATTGTTAAAAAATTAAGAACATACCACAAAGAACCTAAATAAACCCGAACACTTAAAAAATCTGTCGGACAAGCAGATTCACAACGCTTACAACCAACACAATCTTCTGTCCTAGGAGCCGAAGCAATTTGTCCTGCTTTGCAACCATTCCACGGTACCATCTCTAAAAGTTAAGTAAAAGCAAAAAACTTACTTTCCTCTAAAATCTGTACATGCTAACTAAAAGCATACAGCTTAAATTATAGTAAAAAATAAAAAGAAAATTAAAATTTCTCAGGTTTATACCTACTAGACCTTCTCTTATCCTAAAATTAAGAAATTACAAAAACTATCTTAATTCCTTCTGTCTTTACAAAGAAAAAATAACCTATCAAGAAACTAAAAATTTTTACGAAAATACTAAAATCAATTTCTAAAAACAAAAGAATAAAAAAATTACTAAAAAATATTTCATTTTCAAAATCGGAAATTTAATTAAGCTCTGCTCTTTAATACAAATTCACTAAAATAACAATTTTTCTTAAAAAGTTTCAGAACGCACCATCTGTTGGACAAGCACGTACACATTGTGTACAACCAATACAAGTATCATAAATTTTAACAGAATGAGACATAAAAAAATAAAAAATAATGAAAATTATTAGAACTAGATTTTATCGAACTTTAATCCTAACTCAAAATCTCAAAAAATAAAATTAATAAAATTATTTAAATTTACCTAAACCGAAAATGCCCGAATTAAAATAAATAGATCGATTAGAATTACCTAATAAAATTAACTTTGCCATAGACAAAGATTTATTTGACTCCTTTAGAACCTTTTTTTTCCAAGAACTCTTTCTAGAATTCTTCTTAGATTTAGAAGTTTTTTTCTTTGGTACTGCCATGAATAAAAAGTAAACAAAATTTGGTCTTAATCTTATCATATAATAGCAAAAAATTTAAAGTTTGTTACGTAAAAGAAAAAATTATCTTAATTTAATTTATAGATTTCCTTGACGAATAGCAAGTAAACCAATTACAAGCGGGCCTACTACAATAGTTACTAGAAAAGCTCGGAATAGAATTCTACTTAAAAAATCAGAAAAAACTTATACTTACCATCTGGCTTTTGAATAAACTAAAAAAGTTCTATTATATAAAAAATCTAAATTATAAAAAAAAAACTAAAATAAAATAATCTAAAATATTACTAAAATTCTTTAAACTATTAGTTTAATAAAAGATCATTACAAATCCAAAACAAAAAATCTTGAGCCTTTAAATAAAACTAAAAAATACTTACTAAAGATCCTAATTGAGCAATTAATTCAAAGTTCATAATTATTATATAATTTCATTTCTCACACACAAAATTTTTGTTAATAATTTATATGTTTTATCTAAAACTTACTGAAGCCTGCCAAACGAAAGCTAGTAGAAAAAATAAAATAGGAATAATTGGTAAAATATCTACCAATGGATCAAAAGGTGCATAAGCCTCAGGTAAGCGAGCTAAAAAAAGCCCATCTATCATTTCAAAATTCATGTTAAGCATTTAAAAATCTCCAGAAAATTTAATAAAAATAAAAGTTTTGCTAATTTAACAGTATAATATTAACAAAAAATTAAAAAGTTTTCAGATAAAAAGTCAAATCAAATAAGAAAATAGAACATTTGAAGTTAAAAAATTTTTTTATATTATACTTACCAAGTGAAATTAAATCAATTTTGAGTTTTTTGGTAATCGATTTGTATTTCCATGAGAGTTATTAAACTTCGGGTTCAATACCGCCCCTTAACCCTTGCTTTACAATTTTCATTTTTTTTGTTATGTTCCTAGTGGAATGGTATTTTATATAGGAGGATTTTTTTTATATAGGAGGTTATTTTTATAAACAAAAATAGGATTTTTTTTAGAAATTTGGAGAGTTTAATCCTAGCTCAGAATGAACGCTGGCGGCATGCTTTAGAGAAAACTAATTACATTACATTTTATTTTAGGAGAAAATATGAATTCTATGGAGATATCAGAGCAAATAAAACGGATAGTAGCGAGATTCAAAAGTTTTTCGTATGAAAGGGCCGTTAATCTTCCCTTAAATAAGCAAATTATTACCTTTGCATCAACCATCAAGCATGATGAACTTGACTCAAAATTTTTAATTAACTTCCTCCGATCTAAATTCGGCCAAGAATGGTGTGAAGATAATTTTAATCATAAATTAAGAGAGCCCGTACAAGTTAGCAGCATATCCGCTGATAAAGTGAAAAAATTGGGTTCACTCACATCTACCAACCCAACTCTGATTCACGAGTATTTAATAATTAAACGTTCCGAGAGTTTACTTCGTACAATGAAAAAATATGGTTCTAAAAAAACTAAATTAAAATCCCTCCGTGATTGCATCGCTATTGTTTTAATAAAATACTTGGGGTGGGGGTGGGAAAATCGAACCGAGAAAATTTTTTTTAATATAGAAATTTTAAAAAAAGTAGATACTATCTGCGAAGAACTTGGTCTAACAAGAATACAAGTTATAAATTATCTGATTTTGGAAGGCATTCTAAAAATTGACAGTAACTAAAATTACTTTACAAACTCGTATTTGGAATAAATATGAGTTTTTATCGGAAATTATAAGATCAAAAAAATTTTCAAGTATTTTGCACAAAATTAAAATAAAATTTGGGAGTAAACGGATTCGAACCGCTGGCATTCTGCTTGTAAGGCAGATGCTCTACCAACTGAGCTATACTCCCGTTTTATTTTTTGAAATGGAATTTGTTTTTGGAATATAGGGTTACCATGTACTTGCTTGTTAAGGAGGTAGAATTTTTAATTTATAAGATGGATTAAGATGGATTTTGGTATTACTCCTGGCGTTGGAAATTAAATCAGTTTTGAGTTTTTTGGTAATCGATTTGTATTTCTTTTCGGGCAAGGAGGGATTCGAACCCCCGACACCGTAGTTCGTAGCCACGTGCTCTAGTCCACTGAGCTACAAGCCCAACTAAATATTCTGCTCCTCCCCAGGTAGGGATCGAACCTACGACAAAACGGTTAACAGCCGATTGCTCTACCACTGAGCTACTAAGGATTATTATCCGCATCACTCCTTATCCTGGCACCGAGATAGTTTCCCGTGAGGCGACCCTCAAAGTATATTTTCCGCTCAACCGTTTCACAATTAAGTTCGAAATGGATTAAAGTGTATCAGATTGGCTAAAGACACCAGGATAAACGATAAGATAAAACTAATACAGGCAAAAATGAAACTTCATTAAACAAACTCCATTCCATTAAAAAAAATTCCTAAAACCAAACATTTGGTTAAAATTCTCGGTCTTTTAGTATATTTCAGCTACAATTATTACTAATCTTCAACTTAATACCTATCAAACGGTTGTTCTTTCCGCGACCTTACCTCTTATAAGAGCAAAGAGTACTCATCTCAAGGTAGGCTTCCTACTTATATGCTTTCAGCAGTTATCCTTTCCATACGTAGCTACCCAGCACGTCCTATTGGCATAAGAACTGGTACACCAGAGATATGTCCTCTCCGGTCCTCTCGTACTAGGAGAAGATCCCTTCAATACTCTAACGCTCGCACCGGATATGGACCGAACTGTCTCACGACGTTCTGAACCCAGCTCACGTACCGCTTTAATGGGCGAACAGCCCAACCCTTGGGACGTACTACCGCCCCAGGCTGCGATGAGCCGACATCGAGGTGCCAAACCTCCCCGTCGATGTGAACTCTTGGGGGAGATCAGCCTGTTATCCCTAGAGTAACTTTTATCGGTTAAGCGACGGCCTTTCCACTAAGAACCGTCGGATCACTAAGGCCAACTTTCGTTCCTGCTCGACTTCTAGGTCTTACAGTTAAGCTCTCTTATGCCTTTACACTCTTCGGTTAATTTCCGTCTAACCTGAGAGAACCTTTGCACGCCTCCGTTACCTTTTAGGAGGCTACCGCCCCAGTAAAACTGCCCGCCTGAAACTGTCAAACATTCTGATTCAAGAACTGTCTTTAGATTTCTAACTCTCCTAGAATGGTATCTCACTAACAGCTCAGATATTCCCGAAAGAATTCTTCAAAGCCTCCCATCTATACTGCGCAAGAAGAGCCCGAAACCAATTTCAAGTTACAGTAAAGCTTCATAGGGTCTTTCTGTCCAAGTGCAAGTAGACCGCATCTTCACAGTCAGTTCTATTTCACCGAGTCTCTCTCTGAGACAGTACCCAGATCGTTACGCCTTTCGTGCGGGTCGGAACTTACCCGACAAGGAATTTCGCTACCTTAGGATCGTTATAGTTACGACCGCCGTTCACCGGGGCTTCAGTCATCAGCTTCGCATAACGCTAACCATTTTCTTTAACCTTCCGGCACTGGGCAGGCGTCAGCCCCCATACATTATCTTTCGACTTAGCGGAGACCTGTGTTTTTGATAAACAGTCGCCTGGGTCTGGTTATTGCAACCCTTCACAGGGCACCCCTTCTCCCGAAGTTACAGGGCTATTTTGCCGAGTTCCTTAGAGAGAGTTAGCTCGCGCCCCTTAGTATACTCTACTCACCCACCTGTGTCAGTTTATAGTACAGGTACAATTATTACACGTTATTGGAACTTTTCTAGGAAGTATGGCATCAACTGCTCGAAATATTTTTTAAGAATAAAAAATAAACTCGTAACTCACACTTTAGCTCAAGACAGTTTTTATTCTATCTATCATCACCTTACATGCTTGAACCAATAACCAACATTTGGCCAGCTTAGCCTCCTCCGTCCTTCGTAACTAAAATAATATGCAGTACAGGAATATTAACCTGTTATCCATCGACTACGCTTGTAAGCCTCATCTTAGGTCCTGACTCACCCTCTGCGGACGAACCTTCCAGAGGAAACCTTAGGTTTTCGGGGCATTGGATTCCTACCAATGTTTTCGTTACTCAAGCCGACATTCTCACTTCTGCTTTGTCCATACTTGCTTCCGCTAATACTTCAAACTAGAGCAGAACGCTCTCCTACCGATTTTCATCCCGCAGCTTCGGCAAATCACTTAGTCCCGTTCATTTTCGGCGCAAAAGCGTTTGACCAGTGAGCTATTACGCACTCTTCAAAGGATAGCTGCTTCTAGGCAAACCTCCTGGTTGTCTTCACACTGATACTTCCTTTACCACTTAGCGATTATTTTGGGGCCTTAGCTAGCGATCTGGGTTGTTTCCCTCTCGACAATGAAGCTTATCCCCCACCGTCTCATTGGCTATTTGAAAAGCTTCTAGTATTCAGAGTTTGCTACGAATTGGTACCTATTTCTAAGCCCTCATCGAAACAGTGCTTTACCCCTAAAAACTCCATAAATAACCACTGCGCCTCAACGCATTTCGGAGAGATCCAGCTAGCTCCGAGTTCGACTGGAATTTCTCCACTAATCACAACTCATCCCCCGATTTTTCAACATCGGTGGGTTCGGTCCTCCACTTAGTTTTACCTAAGCTTCAACCTGGTCATAATTAGATCACCCGGGTTCGGGTCCATAGATAAGGACTTTCGCTCTATTCAAACTCGCTTTCGCTTTGACTTCGATTTAATAATCTTAATCAAAATTAGCCATTACCTATAAGTCGCCGGCACATTCTTCAACAGGCACGCAGTCAGTCCTTAAATAAACCTCCTACTGCTTGTAAGCTTATCATTTCATGTTCTATTTCACTCCCCTAAAGAGGTTCTTTTCACCTTTCCCTCACGGTACTAGTTCACTATCGGTCATTTAAAAATATTTAGTCTTACGAGGTGGTCCTCGTTGATTCACACAGAATTCCACGTGCTCTATGCTACTCGGGATACAGCAAACCTCTTTTGTTTTAAATTACAGGACTATCACCTTCTAAGGTATTACTTTCAATAATTTCATCTAACTAGGAAGGTTTATCAGCTGTCCCACAACACCCTCACAAAATAAGGAGAGTTTAGACTACTCTCGTTTCGCTCGCCGCTACTAAGAGAATCGCTTTTGCTTTCTTTTCCTCCGGCTACTAAGATGTTTCAGTTCACCGAGTAATCTCTCTTTCGCATATGAATTCAGCGAAAAGTTTAAAGGGTTTCCCCATTCGGGAATCTCCGGATCAAAATTTGTTTTCAACTCCCCGAAGCATTTCGTCGATGACAACGCCCTTCTTCGTATTTAAATGCCAAGGTATCCATGATAAGCCCTTCTATTTTTAAAACCAAAAAGTTTTAGGAAATTAAAAAATAAAAACTTAACCCAATAAGGCTCCAAAAATTTTACACCTTCGCTAATCTTCAAAATTCAGACCAACGTTCTGGAGATAAGCGGATTCGAACCGCTGACATCTGCCTTGCAAAGGCAGCGCTCTACCAACTGAGCTATACCCCCAAAACAACAAGACCAAAAAGAACTCAGGTAAATAAAACTCTAAATTTAAATCTATCGCAGGGCCATGCTGGACTTGAACCAGCGACCTCACCCTTATCAGGGGTGCGCTCTAACCAGCTGAGCTAATAGCCCAACAATATCATTACCTTATTTGCTATCAAAGCCCAATATATTTCAAAGCTTCAAAAATCCCTTCATAAAAGGAGGTGATCCAGCCACACCTTCCAGTACGGCTACCTTGTTACGACTTCACCCCAGTCACCAGACCTTCCTTAGATACCTTTCTCTAAAAGTTAAAATAGCATCTTCGGGAGTGACCAGCTTCCATGGTGTGACGGGCGGTGTGTACAAGGCCTGGGAACGAATTCACCGCTGTATGGCTGACCAGCGATTACTAGCGATTCCAACTTCATGTAAACGAGTTGCAGTTTACAATCCGAACTAAGACTAGGTTTTAGAGATTAGCGTGCTTTCACAAGTTAGCAACTCTCTGTCCTAATCATTGTAGTACGTGTGTCGCCCAGAACATAAGGGGCATGCTGACTTGACGTCGTCCTCACCTTCCTCCGATTTATCATCGGCAGTCTCTTTAGAGAATCGAAAAACGTAACTAAAGACAAGGGTTGCGCTCGTTATGGGACTTAACCCAACATCTCACGACACGAGCTGACGACAGCCATGCACCACCTGTATTTAGGTTCCAAAAGGCACATTTCTTTCTCAAGAAACTTCCTAATATGTCAAGTTCTGGTAAGGTTCTTCGCGTTGCATCGAATTAAACCACATACTCCACCGCTTGTGCAGGCCCCCGTCAATTCCTTTGAGTTTCACTCTTGCGGGCGTACTCCCCAGGCGGGACACTTAACGCGTTAGCTACAGCAATGCATATTTTCATTACGCACCACTTAGTGTCCATCGTTTACAGCTAAGACTACCAGGGTATCTAATCCTGTTCGCTACCTTAGCTTTCGTCTCTGAGTGTCAGTTTCGGCCTAGTAAAGTGCTTTCGCCTTTGGTGTTCCTCCCAATCTCTTCGCATTTCACCGCTACACTGGGAATTCCCTTTACCCCTACCGAACTCAAGCTTAGTAGTTTCCTATGCCATTTCGAAGTTAAGCTTCGAGATTTAACACAGGACTTACTATGCCACCTACAGACGCTTTACGCCCAATAATTCCGAATAACACTTGCACCCCCCGTATTACCGCGGCTGCTGGCACGGAGTTAGCCGGTGCTTATTCCTCAAGTACCGTCATTTTTTCTTCCTTGAGAAAAGAAGTTTACAACCCAAAAGCCTTCTTCCTCCACGCGGTATTGCTCCGTCAGGCTTTCGCCCATTGCGGAAAATTCCCTACTGCTGCCTCCCGTAGGAGTCTGGGCCGTATCTCAGTCCCAGTATGACTGGTCGTCCTCTCAAACCAGTTACCGATCGTTGCCTTGGTAAGCCATTACCCCACCAACTAGCTAATCAGACGCGAGCTTATCCATAGGCGAAATTCTTTAACTTCTCAGCCTATGGGGTATTAGCAATCATTTCTAATTGTTATCCCCCACCTAAGGGCAAATTCTCACGCGTTACTCATCCGTTCGCCACTATTCAAAAAGAATCGTTCGACTTGCATGTATAAAGCATACCGCCAGCGTTCATTCTGAGCCAGGATCAAACTCTCCAAATTTCTAAAAAAATATCCTAATTTTGTTCATAAAAATAACCTCCTATATAAAAGATATCACTCCACCAGGAACATAACAAAAAAAATAAAAATTGTAAAGCAAGAGTTAAGGAGCGGTATTGAACCCGAAGTTTAATAACTCTCATGGAAATACAAATTGATTACCAAAAAACTCAAAACTGATTTAATTTCCAACTCCAAGAGTAATATCAAAATCCATCTTAATCCATCTTATAAATTAAAAATTCTACCTCCTTAACAAGCAAGTACATGGTAACCCTATATTCCAAAAACAAATTCCATTTCAAAAAAATTTCAAAAAATAAAATTAAAACCAATATTGAACCCGCATATTGAGAATATCCCAAAAAAATCCAAAGCTGCGCATTCAAAATAAAAGGAACCAGTATTGAACCTAAAAATTAAGTAAACCCGCAGAAAATAAATTTTACGAAATAGAAATAAAAGAAACCAGTATTGAACCCGAAAATTGGCTAAATATGAGAAATAAATTAATCCCACAATAAATAGTGAATTTTACAAAAGGTAAGTTTTATTTTACAAAAGGTAAGTTTTATAAATCCAATAAATTTTACAAAAGGTAAGTTTTATAAATCCAGGAACGTCGGAACCATTACCTCCGGCCTGAAACAGCAAGGTCCCCCCAAGCAAGCAAGCAAGCAAGCAACAAGGTCCCTGAAATCCAATTCCAAAAATCCAGACCAAAAAACAAAATTCGAAAACCATAGCTCAGCGCACGATTTACACGCCTAGAACTTCAACAAAACCAAATTTCGAGGAAATCCTTACAAATTCGAAAACCATAGCTCAGCGCACGATTTACACGCCTAGAACTTCATCCCTACCAAACGATAGCAAAAAACAAAATCCGCAAGGTAAACCGCAGGAACGTCGGAACCATTACCTCCGGCCTGAAACAGAGGGTACTACAACCGCAATACGTTTTTACAAAGGGTCAGTTCCTTCACGCGCGCGGTATATTAGTATTAAATATATTATATAGTATATTATAATTAAATAGTATTATATTATATTACTAAAGAGAGTACTTAGATATATTAACTCTAAGATATTATATATTAACTACCTATTACGATATATTAACTTAAATATTATTCTTCACTTCACTACGTTCAGTTCATCATAATATTTAACTTAATATATCTCCATAGGATATACTACTTCTTATGTATAAGGAACCTTTTTTAAAGAATTTTGGCCCTAAGCCGTTAACGGTTAAATTTGGTGACATAAGACTGGTGATATAAGTTTGTGACATGTGACATAGGTTTGGTCTGGATTTTTGGAATTGGATTTCAGGGACGGAGGTAGTGGTTCTTCCGACGTTCCTGCGGTTTACCTTGCGGATTTTGTTTTTTGGTAGGAATCCATGCTCGTTTGGTAGGGAATAAGTTCTACGCGTTAAATCGTGCTCTCTGAGCCATGGTTTTCGAATTTCTAGGGGTTTGTACGAAATTTGGTTTTGTTGAAGTTCTACCCGTCTAAAAATTGCGCTGAGCTATGGTTTTCGAATTTGGTTTTTTGGTCTGGATTTTTGGAATTGGATTTCAGGGACGGAGGTAGTGGTTCTTCCGACGTTCCTGCGGTTTACCTTGCGGATTTTGTTTTTTGGTAGGAATCCATGCTCGTTTGGTAGGGAATAAGTTCTACGCGTTAAATCGTGCTCTCTGAGCCATGGTTTTCGAATTTCTAGGGGTTTGTACGAAATTTGGTTTTGTTGAAGTTCTACCCGTCTAAAAATTGCGCTGAGCTATGGTTTTCGAATTTGGTTTTTTGGTCTGGATTTTTGGAATTGGATTTCAGGGACGGAGGTAGTGGTTCTTCCGACGTTCCTGCGGTTTACCTTGCGGATTTTGTTTTTTGGTAGGAATCCATGCTCGTTTGGTAGGGAATAAGTTCTACGCGTTAAATCGTGCTCTCTGAGCCATGGTTTTCGAATTTCTAGGGGTTTGTACGAAATTTGGTTTTGTTGAAGTTCTACCCGTCTAAAAATTGCGCTGAGCTATGGTTTTCGAATTTGGTTTTTTGGTCTGGATTTGGGATTTTGTTTTTTGGAGTTTTTTTCGATTTTTGGATTAAAATGATTTTTTATAATTTTCGTGTTATTATGTTTTTTTCACTTAAATAAAATACTTGGGTGGTAAGTGCTGAATTTTTTTTCGATTTTTGGATTAAAATGATTTTTTATAATTTTCGTGTTATTATGTTTTTTTCACTTAAATAAAATACTTGGGTGGTAAGTGCTGAATTTTTTTTCGATTTTTGGATTAAAACGATTTTTTAACTTTATTTTTTATTTTTGAAATGGAAAGTGCGCCAAATGGCAAAAGTAGAATTTTTAAAGTGCGCCAAATGGCAAAATGGTTTTAAATTACGTAAAATGGTTTAAAATTTAGATGTTTTATTCGTAAAAAAATACATAGCAAAATTTTTTGAAATAGAATTTGTTTTTGGGATATTACTTGTTAAGGTAGAATTTTTAAAGGCTGAGTTATGGTTTTCGAATTTGGTTTTTTGGTAGGAATCCATGCTCGTTTGGTAGGGAATAAGTTCTACGCGTTAAATCGTGCTCTCTGAGCCATGGTTTTCGAATTTGTAGATTTGTACGAAATTTGGTTTTGTTGAAGTTCTAGGGGTCTAATTCGTGCGATGATTTTTTTGGTCTGGATTTTGGGTTTGGTTTTTTGGATTAAAATGATTTTTTAACTTTATTTTTTATTTTTGAAATGGAAAGTGCGCCAAATGGCAAAATTTTTTGAAATGGAATTTGTTTTTGGGATATTACTTGTTAAGGTAGAATTTTTAAAGGCTGAGCTATGGTTTTCGAATTTGGTTTTTTGGTAGAAATCCATGCTCGTTTGGTAGGGAATAAGTTCTACGCGTTAAATCGTGCTCTCTGAGCCATGGTTTTCGAATTTGTAGATTTGTACGAAATTTGGTTTTGTTGAAGTTCTAGGGGTCTAATTCGTGCGATGATTTTTTTGGTCTGGATTTTGGGTTTGGTTTTTTGGATTAAAATGATTTTTTAACTTTATTTTTTATTTTTGAAATGGAAAGTGCGCCAAATGGCAAAAGTAGAATTTTTAAAGTGCGCCAAATGGCAAAAGTAGAATTTTTAGTAGAATTTTTAAAGTGCGCCAAATGGCAAAAGTAGAATTTTTAAAGTGCGCCAAATGGCAAAAGTAGAATTTTTAGTAGAATTTTTAAAGTGCGCCAAATGGCAAAAGTAGAATTTTTAAAGTGCGCCAAATGGCAAAAGTAGAATTTTTAAAGTGCGCCAAATGGCAAAAGTAGAATTTTTAAAGTGCGCCAAATGGCAAAAGTAGAATTTTTAGTAGAATTTTTAAAGTGCGCCAAATGGCAAAAGTAGAATTTTTAGTAGAATTTTTAAAGTGCGCCAAATGGCAAAAGTAGAATTTTTAGTAGAATTTTTAAAGTGCGCCAAATGGCAAAAGTAGAATTTTTAAAGTGCGCCAAATGGCAAAAGTAGAATTTTTAGTAGAATTTTTAAAGTGCGCCAAATGGCAAAAGTAGAATTTTTAGTAGAATTTTTAAAGTGCGCCAAATGGCAAAAGTAGAATTTTTAGTAGAATTTTTAAAGTGCGCCAAATGGCAAAAGTAGAATTTTTAAAGTGCGCCAAATGGCAAAAGTAGAATTTTTAGTAGAATTTTTAAAGTGCGCCAAATGGCAAAAGTAGAATTTTTAGTAGAATTTTTAAAGTGCGCCAAATGGCAAAAGTAGAATTTTTAAAGTGCGCCAAATGGCAAAAGTAGAATTTTTAGTAGAATTTTTAAAGTGCGCCAAATGGCAAAAGTAGAATTTTTAAAGTGCGCCAAATGGCAAAAGTAGAATTTTTAAAGTGCGCCAAATGGCAAAAGTAGAATTTTTAAAGTGCGCCAAATGGCAAAAGTAGAATTTTTAGTAGAATTTTTAAAGTGCGCCAAATGGCAAAAGTAGAATTTTTAAAGTGCGCCAAATGGCAAAAGTAGAATTTTTAAAGTGCGCCAAATGGCAAAAGTAGAATTTTTAGTAGAATTTTTAAAGTGCGCCAAATGGCAAAAGTAGAATTTTTAAAGTGCGCCAAATGGCAAAAGTAGAATTTTTAAAGTGCGCCAAATGGCAAAAGTAGAATTTTTAAAGTGCGCCAAATGGCAAAAGTAGAATTTTTAGTAGAATTTTTAAAGTGCGCCAAATGGCAAAAGTAGAATTTTTAGTAGAATTTTTAAAGTGCGCCAAATGGCAAAAGTAGAATTTTTAAAGTGCGCCAAATGGCAAAAGTAGAATTTTTAAAGTGCGCCAAATGGCAAAAGTAGAATTTTTAAAGTGCGCCAAATGGCAAAAGTAGAATTTTTAGTAGAATTTTTAAAGTGCGCCAAATGGCAAAAGTAGAATTTTTAAAGTGCGCCAAATGGCAAAAGTAGAATTTTTAGTAGAATTTTTAAAGTGCGCCAAATGGCAAAAGTAGAATTTTTAAAGTGCGCCAAATGGCAAAAGTAGAATTTTTAAAGTGCGCCAAATGGCAAAAGTAGAATTTTTAAAGTGCGCCAAATGGCAAAAGTAGAATTTTTAGTAGAATTTTTAAAGTGCGCCAAATGGCAAAAGTAGAATTTTTAAAGTGCGCCAAATGGCAAAAGTAGAATTTTTAAAGTGCGCCAAATGGCAAAAGTAGAATTTTTAGTAGAATTTTTAAAGTGCGCCAAATGGCAAAAGTAGAATTTTTAAAGTGCGCCAAATGGCAAAAGTAGAATTTTTAAAGTGCGCCAAATGGCAAAAGTAGAATTTTTAAAGTGCGCCAAATGGCAAAAGTAGAATTTTTAGTAGAATTTTTAAAGTGCGCCAAATGGCAAAAGTAGAATTTTTAGTAGAATTTTTAAAGTGCGCCAAATGGCAAAAGTAGAATTTTTAAAGTGCGCCAAATGGCAAAAGTAGAATTTTTAAAGTGCGCCAAATGGCAAAAGTAGAATTTTTAAAGTGCGCCAAATGGCAAAAGTAGAATTTTTAGTAGAATTTTTAAAGTGCGCCAAATGGCAAAAGTAGAATTTTTAAAGTGCGCCAAATGGCAAAAGTAGAATTTTTAGTAGAATTTTTAAAGTGCGCCAAATGGCAAAAGTAGAATTTTTAAAGTGCGCCAAATGGCAAAAGTAGAATTTTTAAAGTGCGCCAAATGGCAAAAGTAGAATTTTTAGTAGAATTTTTAAAGTGCGCCAAATGGCAAAAGTAGAATTTTTAAAGTGCGCCAAATGGCAAAAGTAGAATTTTTAAAGTGCGCCAAATGGCAAAAGTAGAATTTTTAAAGTGCGCCAAATGGCAAAAGTAGAATTTTTAGTAGAATTTTTAAAGTGCGCCAAATGGCAAAAGTAGAATTTTTAAAGTGCGCCAAATGGCAAAAGTAGAATTTTTAAAGTGCGCCAAATGGCAAAAGTAGAATTTTTAGTAGAATTTTTAAAGTGCGCCAAATGGCAAAAGTAGAATTTTTAAAGTGCGCCAAATGGCAAAAGTAGAATTTTTAAAGTGCGCCAAATGGCAAAAGTAGAATTTTTAGTAGAATTTTTAAAGTGCGCCAAATGGCAAAAGTAGAATTTTTAGTAGAATTTTTAAAGTGCGCCAAATGGCAAAAGTAGAATTTTTAAAGTGCGCCAAATGGCAAAAGTAGAATTTTTAAAGTGCGCCAAATGGCAAAAGTAGAATTTTTAAAGTGCGCCAAATGGCAAAAGTAGAATTTTTAGTAGAATTTTTAAAGTGCGCCAAATGGCAAAAGTAGAATTTTTAGTAGAATTTTTAAAGTGCGCCAAATGGCAAAAGTAGAATTTTTAAAGTGCGCCAAATGGCAAAAGTAGAATTTTTAGTAGAATTTTTAAAGTGCGCCAAATGGCAAAAGTAGAATTTTTAGTAGAATTTTTAAAGTGCGCCAAATGGCAAAAGTAGAATTTTTAAAGTGCGCCAAATGGCAAAAGTAGAATTTTTAGTAGAATTTTTAAAGTGCGCCAAATGGCAAAAGTAGAATTTTTAAAGTGCGCCAAATGGCAAAAGTAGAATTTTTAAAGTGCGCCAAATGGCAAAAGTAGAATTTTTAAAGTGCGCCAAATGGCAAAAGTAGAATTTTTAAAGTGCGCCAAATGGCAAAAGTAGAATTTTTAGTAGAATTTTTAAAGTGCGCCAAATGGCAAAAGTAGAATTTTTAAAGTGCGCCAAATGGCAAAAGTAGAATTTTTAAAGTGCGCCAAATGGCAAAAGTAGAATTTTTAGTAGAATTTTTAAAGTGCGCCAAATGGCAAAAGTAGAATTTTTAAAGTGCGCCAAATGGCAAAAGTAGAATTTTTAAAGTGCGCCAAATGGCAAAAGTAGAATTTTTAGTAGAATTTTTAAAGTGCGCCAAATGGCAAAAGTAGAATTTTTAAAGTGCGCCAAATGGCAAAAGTAGAATTTTTAGTAGAATTTTTAAAGTGCGCCAAATGGCAAAAGTAGAATTTTTAAAGTGCGCCAAATGGCAAAAGTAGAATTTTTAAAGTGCGCCAAATGGCAAAAGTAGAATTTTTAAAGTGCGCCAAATGGCAAAAGTAGAATTTTTAGTAGAATTTTTAAAGTGCGCCAAATGGCAAAAGTAGAATTTTTAGTAGAATTTTTAAAGTGCGCCAAATGGCAAAAGTAGAATTTTTAGTAGAATTTTTAAAGTGCGCCAAATGGCAAAAGTAGAATTTTTAAAGTGCGCCAAATGGCAAAAGTAGAATTTTTAGTAGAATTTTTAAAGTGCGCCAAATGGCAAAAGTAGAATTTTTAAAGTGCGCCAAATGGCAAAAGTAGAATTTTTAAAGTGCGCCAAATGGCAAAAGTAGAATTTTTAAAGTGCGCCAAATGGCAAAAGTAGAATTTTTAGTAGAATTTTTAAAGTGCGCCAAATGGCAAAAGTAGAATTTTTAGTAGAATTTTTAAAGTGCGCCAAATGGCAAAAGTAGAATTTTTAAAGTGCGCCAAATGGCAAAAGTAGAATTTTTAGTAGAATTTTTAAAGTGCGCCAAATGGCAAAAGTAGAATTTTTAGTAGAATTTTTAAAGTGCGCCAAATGGCAAAAGTAGAATTTTTAAAGTGCGCCAAATGGCAAAAGTAGAATTTTTAGTAGAATTTTTAAAGTGCGCCAAATGGCAAAAGTAGAATTTTTAGTAGAATTTTTAAAGTGCGCCAAATGGCAAAAGTAGAATTTTTAAAGTGCGCCAAATGGCAAAAGTAGAATTTTTAAAGTGCGCCAAATGGCAAAAGTAGAATTTTTAAAGTGCGCCAAATGGCAAAAGTAGAATTTTTAAAGTGCGCCAAATGGCAAAAGTAGAATTTTTAGTAGAATTTTTAAAGTGCGCCAAATGGCAAAAGTAGAATTTTTAAAGTGCGCCAAATGGCAAAAGTAGAATTTTTAAAGTGCGCCAAATGGCAAAAGTAGAATTTTTAGTAGAATTTTTAAAGTGCGCCAAATGGCAAAAGTAGAATTTTTAAAGTGCGCCAAATGGCAAAAGTAGAATTTTTAAAGTGCGCCAAATGGCAAAAGTAGAATTTTTAAAGTGCGCCAAATGGCAAAAGTAGAATTTTTAAAGTGCGCCAAATGGCAAAAGTAGAATTTTTAAAGTGCGCCAAATGGCAAAAGTAGAATTTTTAGTAGAATTTTTAAAGTGCGCCAAATGGCAAAAGTAGAATTTTTAAAGTGCGCCAAATGGCAAAAGTAGAATTTTTAAAGTGCGCCAAATGGCAAAAGTAGAATTTTTAGTAGAATTTTTAAAGTGCGCCAAATGGCAAAAGTAGAATTTTTAAAGTGCGCCAAATGGCAAAAGTAGAATTTTTAAAGTGCGCCAAATGGCAAAAGTAGAATTTTTAAAGTGCGCCAAATGGCAAAAGTAGAATTTTTAAAGTGCGCCAAATGGCAAAAGTAGAATTTTTAGTAGAATTTTTAAAGTGCGCCAAATGGCAAAAGTAGAATTTTTAAAGTGCGCCAAATGGCAAAAGTAGAATTTTTAAAGTGCGCCAAATGGCAAAAGTAGAATTTTTAAAGTGCGCCAAATGGCAAAAGTAGAATTTTTAGTAGAATTTTTAAAGTGCGCCAAATGGCAAAAGTAGAATTTTTAGTAGAATTTTTAAAGTGCGCCAAATGGCAAAAGTAGAATTTTTAAAGTGCGCCAAATGGCAAAAGTAGAATTTTTAAAGTGCGCCAAATGGCAAAAGTAGAATTTTTAAAGTGCGCCAAATGGCAAAAGTAGAATTTTTAGTAGAATTTTTAAAGTGCGCCAAATGGCAAAAGTAGAATTTTTAGTAGAATTTTTAAAGTGCGCCAAATGGCAAAAGTAGAATTTTTAAAGTGCGCCAAATGGCAAAAGTAGAATTTTTAGTAGAATTTTTAAAGTGCGCCAAATGGCAAAAGTAGAATTTTTAAAGTGCGCCAAATGGCAAAAGTAGAATTTTTAAAGTGCGCCAAATGGCAAAAGTAGAATTTTTAGTAGAATTTTTAAAGTGCGCCAAATGGCAAAAGTAGAATTTTTAAAGTGCGCCAAATGGCAAAAGTAGAATTTTTAGTAGAATTTTTAAAGTGCGCCAAATGGCAAAAGTAGAATTTTTAAAGTGCGCCAAATGGCAAAAGTAGAATTTTTAAAGTGCGCCAAATGGCAAAAGTAGAATTTTTAGTAGAATTTTTAAAGTGCGCCAAATGGCAAAAGTAGAATTTTTAAAGTGCGCCAAATGGCAAAAGTAGAATTTTTAAAGTGCGCCAAATGGCAAAAGTAGAATTTTTAGTAGAATTTTTAAAGTGCGCCAAATGGCAAAAGTAGAATTTTTAAAGTGCGCCAAATGGCAAAAGTAGAATTTTTAAAGTGCGCCAAATGGCAAAAGTAGAATTTTTAGTAGAATTTTTAAAGTGCGCCAAATGGCAAAAGTAGAATTTTTAAAGTGCGCCAAATGGCAAAAGTAGAATTTTTAAAGTGCGCCAAATGGCAAAAGTAGAATTTTTAGTAGAATTTTTAAAGTGCGCCAAATGGCAAAAGTAGAATTTTTAGTAGAATTTTTAAAGTGCGCCAAATGGCAAAAGTAGAATTTTTAGTAGAATTTTTAAAGTGCGCCAAATGGCAAAAGTAGAATTTTTAAAGTGCGCCAAATGGCAAAAGTAGAATTTTTAAAGTGCGCCAAATGGCAAAAGTAGAATTTTTAAAGTGCGCCAAATGGCAAAAGTAGAATTTTTAGTAGAATTTTTAAAGTGCGCCAAATGGCAAAAGTAGAATTTTTAAAGTGCGCCAAATGGCAAAAGTAGAATTTTTAGTAGAATTTTTAAAGTGCGCCAAATGGCAAAAGTAGAATTTTTAAAGTGCGCCAAATGGCAAAAGTAGAATTTTTAAAGTGCGCCAAATGGCAAAAGTAGAATTTTTAAAGTGCGCCAAATGGCAAAAGTAGAATTTTTAAAGTGCGCCAAATGGCAAAAGTAGAATTTTTAGTAGAATTTTTAAAGTGCGCCAAATGGCAAAAGTAGAATTTTTAAAGTGCGCCAAATGGCAAAAGTAGAATTTTTAAAGTGCGCCAAATGGCAAAAGTAGAATTTTTAGTAGAATTTTTAAAGTGCGCCAAATGGCAAAAGTAGAATTTTTAAAGTGCGCCAAATGGCAAAAGTAGAATTTTTAAAGTGCGCCAAATGGCAAAAGTAGAATTTTTAAAGTGCGCCAAATGGCAAAAGTAGAATTTTTAGTAGAATTTTTAAAGTGCGCCAAATGGCAAAAGTAGAATTTTTAAAGTGCGCCAAATGGCAAAAGTAGAATTTTTAGTAGAATTTTTAAAGTGCGCCAAATGGCAAAAGTAGAATTTTTAGTAGAATTTTTAAAGTGCGCCAAATGGCAAAAGTAGAATTTTTAAAGTGCGCCAAATGGCAAAAGTAGAATTTTTAAAGTGCGCCAAATGGCAAAAGTAGAATTTTTAAAGTGCGCCAAATGGCAAAAGTAGAATTTTTAAAGTGCGCCAAATGGCAAAAGTAGAATTTTTAGTAGAATTTTTAAAGTGCGCCAAATGGCAAAAGTAGAATTTTTAAAGTGCGCCAAATGGCAAAAGTAGAATTTTTAGTAGAATTTTTAAAGTGCGCCAAATGGCAAAAGTAGAATTTTTAAAGTGCGCCAAATGGCAAAAGTAGAATTTTTAAAGTGCGCCAAATGGCAAAAGTAGAATTTTTAGTAGAATTTTTAAAGTGCGCCAAATGGCAAAAGTAGAATTTTTAAAGTGCGCCAAATGGCAAAAGTAGAATTTTTAAAGTGCGCCAAATGGCAAAAGTAGAATTTTTAGTAGAATTTTTAAAGTGCGCCAAATGGCAAAAGTAGAATTTTTAAAGTGCGCCAAATGGCAAAAGTAGAATTTTTAAAGTGCGCCAAATGGCAAAAGTAGAATTTTTAGTAGAATTTTTAAAGTGCGCCAAATGGCAAAAGTAGAATTTTTAGTAGAATTTTTAAAGTGCGCCAAATGGCAAAAGTAGAATTTTTAAAGTGCGCCAAATGGCAAAAGTAGAATTTTTAGTAGAATTTTTAAAGTGCGCCAAATGGCAAAAGTAGAATTTTTAAAGTGCGCCAAATGGCAAAAGTAGAATTTTTAGTAGAATTTTTAAAGTGCGCCAAATGGCAAAAGTAGAATTTTTAAAGTGCGCCAAATGGCAAAAGTAGAATTTTTAAAGTGCGCCAAATGGCAAAAGTAGAATTTTTAGTAGAATTTTTAAAGTGCGCCAAATGGCAAAAGTAGAATTTTTAAAGTGCGCCAAATGGCAAAAGTAGAATTTTTAAAGTGCGCCAAATGGCAAAAGTAGAATTTTTAAAGTGCGCCAAATGGCAAAAGTAGAATTTTTAGTAGAATTTTTAAAGTGCGCCAAATGGCAAAAGTAGAATTTTTAAAGTGCGCCAAATGGCAAAAGTAGAATTTTTAAAGTGCGCCAAATGGCAAAAGTAGAATTTTTAGTAGAATTTTTAAAGTGCGCCAAATGGCAAAAGTAGAATTTTTAAAGTGCGCCAAATGGCAAAAGTAGAATTTTTAGTAGAATTTTTAAAGTGCGCCAAATGGCAAAAGTAGAATTTTTAAAGTGCGCCAAATGGCAAAAATTCCGCAAAATGATTTTTTCAAATAAATTTGGTATAATAGCTTTGACACTTTTGATGAATAACACTTTTACAAAATTCTTATACTTTTTTTTATGACATATAATTTTCAAAACGATTATGAACCTGAAGGGTGGGATGAAAGATGGGAAAAATATACTGATCGCGTATTCGATCCTCCTCCT
This sequence comes from Eutreptiella sp. 'Long Island Sound 2002', assembly GCA_964036045.1. Lineage (NCBI taxonomy): Eukaryota > Euglenozoa > Euglenophyceae > Eutreptiales > Eutreptiaceae > Eutreptiella > Eutreptiella sp. 'Long Island Sound 2002'. The sequence continues at coordinate 44,004 of OZ038405.1, read as the reverse complement.
GACGAGTACGGGGAAGTTTTTGATGGAACTGATAATTTCACTCCACCTAATTTGCTACCAGGCCAAAGTTACCCCAGGACAGCCCGAACACGAAATCCGTTATTTGGAGAGTTTGGATCTGGAGAGTTTGGAAAAAGACTTAATAGCTCAAGAGGAAATTTATGATCCACCGGGTATTTTTCAAGACGGAGTTTTTTACGAATTTCTTTCTGACGATTTTTCGTCAGAACCTAATTTGGATCAGTTTAATCAAGAAAATGTTAATCCTTTAAAGGATATTGGTTTTCGAGAAATTTTGGTTCAGACTCTAAACTCTAATTTTAATGAGAATTTTACAATTTTTTTTCCTAACCATGCAATATTTGATATTTTAGCAGAAGAAAATTCTCAAAAATTAAAGAATTTTAATATTTCTTTTCTTTGTTTAGAAATTCTCCATATTATCTGCGCAGAGGAAATTTTTAAACCTGACCATTATATTTTTTTAAATCAAAAACCCCTTAAAGCGACTTTTTCATTTAAAAAATTCTTATTGATTTTCTCGAAATATTATAGGCCTGGTTCCGTTTCTGATAGAAATAAGAAAAGCTTGTTTTTTTTGGCTAAAAATCACCTCTTATCCTTGTTCCGGGATAGTAAAAAAATAAATTTTTGTCTTTTAGGTTTGGATTATTTAAAGTTGGAGAGATCTTCTGAATATTTTTTAAAAAGTGAAAATTTTACCAAAGAAGACAATTTCATAACTTTTTATTTTTTAATTTCTAAAAAATTAAATAGAAGTAATTTTCATTTTTTCTCCTGTTCTTTTGACCTTTTTTTATTCGAGTTTAGCAAATCAAAAAATAGCATTGAATTTTTCTCAAGGCAAGCAAATCGGTTTGGGTTGCGCAATATTATTTTATTTATTAACTCTTACCGCGGCAAAAAAAGTCCCGAAATCGTCGAGAATAATCTAAATTTTTTTACTCCAAATGAAATTAACATTAGTGTAAAAACATTTTTTTTACTTATAAACCGGTTTTGGGTTATTGAGCAACGCAAGATAAAAAAAAATTTGTCTCTTATTTCAGATTATGCTGAAGCACTTTTTATTTTAGGTTATACCTCAAAATGTTTTTTTGGCATGGAAGAGGAAGATGATGTAAAATTCAGCACAAATTTAATTATTTTTGTTGAAACATCTTCTTTCGATCCGAAATTCAAGCTTTGTCCTTTTAATGAATATTAAGTAGCTTTACTTCTTGGAAGAATGATTTTATTTTACGCAAAATGGTTTGTACGAAAATTGGATTTAGTGAATTCTCGATCATCTGTGAAGGGCAGAATTTTTTGAAATGGAATTTGTTTTTGGAATATAGGGTTACTATTCATGCATGTGTTAAGAAGGTAGAATTCTAGTGCTATGGAATTTAATTTATAAGATGGATTAAGATGAATTTTGGTATTACTCCTGGCGTTGGAAATTAAATCAGTTTTGATTTTTTTGGTAATAGATTTGTATTTCCATGAGAGTTATTAAACTGTGGGTTCAATACCGGCCCTTAACTCTTGCTTTACAATTTTTATTTTTTTTGTTATGTTCCTAGTGAAATGATATTTTTTATATAGGAGGTTATTTTTATAAACAAAATTAGGATATTTTTTTAGAAATTTGGAGAGTTTGATCCTGGCTCAGAATGAACGCTGGCGGTATGCTTTATACATGCAAGTCGAACGATTCTTCTTGAATAGTGGCGAACGGATGAGTAACGCGTGAGAATTTGCCCTTAGGTGGGGGATAACAATTAGAAATGATTGCTAATACCCCATAGGCTGAGAAGTTAAAGAATTTCGCCTATGGATAAGCTCGCGTCTGATTAGCTAGTTGGTGGGGTAATGGCTTACCAAGGCAACGATCGGTAACTGGTTTGAGAGGACGACCAGTCATACTGGGACTGAGATACGGCCCAGACTCCTACGGGAGGCAGCAGTAGGGAATTTTCCGCAATGGGCGAAAGCCTGACGGAGCAATACCGCGTGGAGGAAGAAGGCTTTTGGGTTGTAAACTTCTTTTCTCAAGGAAGAAAAAATGACGGTACTTGAGGAATAAGCACCGGCTAACTCCGTGCCAGCAGCCGCGGTAATACGGGGGGTGCAAGTGTTATTCGGAATTATTGGGCGTAAAGCGTCTGTAGGTGGCATAGTAAGTCCTGTGTTAAATCTCGAAGCTTAACTTCGAAATGGCATAGGAAACTACTAAGCTTGAGTTCGGTAGGGGTAAAGGGAATTCCCAGTGTAGCGGTGAAATGCGAAGAGATTGGGAGGAACACCAACGGCGAAAGCACTTTACTAGGCCGAAACTGACACTCAGAGACGAAAGCTAAGGTAGCGAACAGGATTAGATACCCTGGTAGTCTTAGCTGTAAACGATGGACACTAAGTGGTGCGTAATGAAAATATGCATTGCTGTAGCTAACGCGTTAAGTGTCCCGCCTGGGGAGTACGCCCGCAAGAGTGAAACTCAAAGGAATTGACGGGGGCCTGCACAAGCGGTGGAGTATGTGGTTTAATTCGATGCAACGCGAAGAACCTTACCAGAACTTGACATATTAGGAAGTTTCTTGAGAAAGAAATGTGCCTTTTGGAACCTAAATACAGGTGGTGCATGGCTGTCGTCAGCTCGTGTCGTGAGATGTTGGGTTAAGTCCCATAACGAGCGCAACCCTTGTCTTTAGTTACGTTTTTCGATTCTCTAAAGAGACTGCCGATGATAAATCGGAGGAAGGTGAGGACGACGTCAAGTCAGCATGCCCCTTATGTTCTGGGCGACACACGTACTACAATGATTAGGACAGAGAGTTGCTAACTTGTGAAAGCACGCTAATCTCTAAAACCTAGTCTTAGTTCGGATTGTAAACTGCAACTCGTTTACATGAAGTTGGAATCGCTAGTAATCGCTGGTCAGCCATACAGCGGTGAATTCGTTCCCAGGCCTTGTACACACCGCCCGTCACACCATGGAAGCTGGTCACTCCCGAAGATGCTATTTTAACTTTTAGAGAAAGGTATCTAAGGAAGGTCTGGTGACTGGGGTGAAGTCGTAACAAGGTAGCCGTACTGGAAGGTGTGGCTGGATCACCTCCTTTTATGAAGGGATTTTTGAAGCTTTGAAATATATTAAGCTTTGATAGCAAATAAGGTAATGATATTGTTGGGCTATTAGCTCAGCTGGTTAGAGCGCACCCCTGATAAGGGTGAGGTCGCTGGTTCAAGTCCAGCATGGCCCTGCGATAGATTTAAATTTAGAGTTTTATTTACCTGAGTTCTTTTTGGTCGTTGTTTTGGGGGTATAGCTCAGTTGGTAGAGCGCTGCCTTTGCAAGGCAGATGTCAGCGGTTCGAATCCGCTTATCTCCAGAACGTTGGTCTGAATTTTGAAGATTTGCGAAGGTATAAAATTTTTGGAGCCTTATTGGGTTAAGTTTTTATTTTTTAATTTCCTAAAACTTTTTGGTTTTAAAAATAGAAGGGCTTATCATGGATACCTTGGCATTTAAATACGAAGAAGGGCGTTGTCATCGACGAAATGCTTCGGGGAGTTGAAAACGAATTTTGATCCGGAGATTCCCGAATGGGGAAACCCTTTAAACTTTTCGCTGAATTCATATGCGAAAGAGAGATTACTCGGTGAACTGAAACATCTTAGTAGCCGGAGGAAAAGAAAGCAAAAGCGATTCTCTTAGTAGCGGCGAGCGAAACGAGAGCAGTCTAAACTCTCCTTATTTTGTGAGGGTGTTGTGGGACAGCTGATAAACCTTCCTAGTTAGATGAAATTATTGAAAGTAATACCTTAGAAGGTGATAGTCCTGTAATTTAAAACAAAAGAGGTTTGCTGTATCCCGAGTAGCATAGAGCACGTGGAATTCTGTGTGAATCAACGAGGACCACCTCGTAAGACTAAATATTTTTAAATGACCGATAGTGAACTAGTACCGTGAGGGAAAGGTGAAAAGAACCTCTTTAGGGGAGTGAAATAGAACATGAAATGATAAGCTTACAAGCAGTAGGAGGTTTATTTAAGGACTGACTGCGTGCCTGTTGAAGAATGTGCCGGCGACTTATAGGTAATGGCTAATTTTGATTAAGATTATTAAATCGAAGTCAAAGCGAAAGCGAGTTTGAATAGAGCGAAAGTCCTTATCTATGGACCCGAACCCGGGTGATCTAATTATGACCAGGTTGAAGCTTAGGTAAAACTAAGTGGAGGACCGAACCCACCGATGTTGAAAAATCGGGGGATGAGTTGTGATTAGTGGAGAAATTCCAGTCGAACTCGGAGCTAGCTGGATCTCTCCGAAATGCGTTGAGGCGCAGTGGTTATTTATGGAGTTTTTAGGGGTAAAGCACTGTTTCGATGAGGGCTTAGAAATAGGTACCAATTCGTAGCAAACTCTGAATACTAGAAGCTTTTCAAATAGCCAATGAGACGGTGGGGGATAAGCTTCATTGTCGAGAGGGAAACAACCCAGATCGCTAGCTAAGGCCCCAAAATAATCGCTAAGTGGTAAAGGAAGTATCAGTGTGAAGACAACCAGGAGGTTTGCCTAGAAGCAGCTATCCTTTGAAGAGTGCGTAATAGCTCACTGGTCAAACGCTTTTGCGCCGAAAATGAACGGGACTAAGTGATTTGCCGAAGCTGCGGGATGAAAATCGGTAGGAGAGCGTTCTGCTCTAGTTTGAAGTATTAGCGGAAGCAAGTATGGACAAAGCAGAAGTGAGAATGTCGGCTTGAGTAACGAAAACATTGGTAGGAATCCAATGCCCCGAAAACCTAAGGTTTCCTCTGGAAGGTTCGTCCGCAGAGGGTGAGTCAGGACCTAAGATGAGGCTTACAAGCGTAGTCGATGGATAACAGGTTAATATTCCTGTACTGCATATTATTTTAGTTACGAAGGACGGAGGAGGCTAAGCTGGCCAAATGTTGGTTATTGGTTCAAGCATGTAAGGTGATGATAGATAGAATAAAAACTGTCTTGAGCTAAAGTGTGAGTTACGAGTTTATTTTTTATTCTTAAAAAATATTTCGAGCAGTTGATGCCATACTTCCTAGAAAAGTTCCAATAACGTGTAATAATTGTACCTGTACTATAAACTGACACAGGTGGGTGAGTAGAGTATACTAAGGGGCGCGAGCTAACTCTCTCTAAGGAACTCGGCAAAATAGCCCTGTAACTTCGGGAGAAGGGGTGCCCTGTGAAGGGTTGCAATAACCAGACCCAGGCGACTGTTTATCAAAAACACAGGTCTCCGCTAAGTCGAAAGATAATGTATGGGGGCTGACGCCTGCCCAGTGCCGGAAGGTTAAAGAAAATGGTTAGCGTTATGCGAAGCTGATGACTGAAGCCCCGGTGAACGGCGGTCGTAACTATAACGATCCTAAGGTAGCGAAATTCCTTGTCGGGTAAGTTCCGACCCGCACGAAAGGCGTAACGATCTGGGTACTGTCTCAGAGAGAGACTCGGTGAAATAGAACTGACTGTGAAGATGCGGTCTACTTGCACTTGGACAGAAAGACCCTATGAAGCTTTACTGTAACTTGAAATTGGTTTCGGGCTCTTCTTGCGCAGTATAGATGGGAGGCTTTGAAGAATTCTTTCGGGAATATCTGAGCTGTTAGTGAGATACCATTCTGGGAGAGTTAGAAATCTAAAGACAGTTCTTGAATCAGAATGTTTGACAGTTTCAGGCGGGCAGTTTTACTGGGGCGGTAGCCTCCTAAAAGGTAACGGAGGCGTGCAAAGGTTCTCTCAGGTTAGACGGAAATTAACCGAAGAGTGTAAAGGCATAAGAGAGCTTAACTGTAAGACCTAGAAGTCGAGCAGGAACGAAAGTTGGCCTTAGTGATCCGACGGTTCTTAGTGGAAAGGCCGTCGCTTAACCGATAAAAGTTACTCTAGGGATAACAGGCTGATCTCCCCCAAGAGTTCACATCGACGGGGAGGTTTGGCACCTCGATGTCGGCTCATCGCAGCCTGGGGCGGTAGTACGTCCCAAGGGTTGGGCTGTTCGCCCATTAAAGCGGTACGTGAGCTGGGTTCAGAACGTCGTGAGACAGTTCGGTCCATATCCGGTGCGAGCGTTAGAGTATTGAAGGGATCTTCTCCTAGTACGAGAGGACCGGAGAGGACATACCTCTGGTGTACCAGTTCTTATGCCAATAGGACGTGCTGGGTAGCTACGTATGGAAAGGATAACTGCTGAAAGCATATAAGTAGGAAGCCTACCTTGAGATGAGTACTCTTTGCTCTTATAAGAGGTAAGGTCGCGGAAAGAACAACCGTTTGATAGGTATTAAGTTGAAGATTAGTAATAATTGTAGCTGAAATATACTAAAAGACCGAGAATTTTAATCAAATGTTTGGTTTTAGGAATTTTTTTTAATGGAATGGAGTTTGTTTAATGAAGTTTCATTTTTGCCTGTATTAGTTTTATCTTATCGTTTATCCTGGTGTCTTTAGCCAATCTGATACACTTTAATCCATTTCGAACTTAATTGTGAAACGGTTGAGCGGAAAATATACTTTGAGGGTCGCCTCACGGGAAACTATCTCGGTGCCAGGATAAGGAGTGATGCGGATAATAATCCTTAGTAGCTCAGTGGTAGAGCAATCGGCTGTTAACCGTTTTGTCGTAGGTTCGATCCCTACCTGGGGAGGAGCAGAATATTTAGTTGGGCTTGTAGCTCAGTGGACTAGAGCACGTGGCTACGAACTACGGTGTCGGGGGTTCGAATCCCTCCTTGCCCGAGTGGGAGTATAGCTCAGTTGGTAGAGCATCTGCCTTACAAGCAGAATGCCAGCGGTTCGAATCCGTTTACTCCCAATTTTTTTTTTAATTTCGCGTCGTCGTTTTTAATACTAAAAATACTTGAAAAATTTTTAATTTTATTTTTTGGTATAATAAATCAGAAATTTAAGATTAAGATCAAAAAGTAGTTAGGAGTTTAATTTTATGAATCGCAGAAAAGATTTATTATCTTTATATTCTTTATTAGATGTTTTATTTTTTTTTTAGTTCTCTTTTTGATTTGAAAAAATATTTTATAGTTTTCTTTTAGACTATCAGTAATCTAATTTTTTTATTTTCTTGTGAAAAGGTATTTTGTTGTTATTGAAGAGAATTTTAATTTTCGTGGAAAGTTTTGTCTGAATAAAATTTAAAGCCGAATAGTAACCTCTTTTCGGTTTTGAAGAAGGCTTTTGTCGATCTTTATACTCAGGTTGAGAGTTTTGTTAATTTTTTGCTAGAAGGTTTTAGGGAAGAGTTAGAAGAGATTAAAATTTTAGAATGCGGCAATTTCATTGTGAAGTTCTACTTAGATGGTATAAGATTTAAGAGACCAAGGTTTTCTTCCTATGAGTGTAGATTAAAATCTGAAACGTATGCTTCTTCAGTTTTTGTTCCGGTTCAAGTAATCTATAAAAAAAGATTTAAGTCGAATATACAGAATCTTTGTTTTGCAAAGGTTCCTTTGACTACAGATAACGGAAATTTTATTATTTTTGGTATAGCTAAAGTGATTATTAATCAAGTTGTTAAGAGCCCAGGAATCTATTTTCGTAGAGAATTAGGGTTTTGTTCAGCTACCATCGTTCCTAGTTCAGGTTCGTATTTAACAATAGAGAAAAGAAATGATTTTTTTTGGGTTGTTCTTAATAAGTCTAAGATTCCTATTTTTGTTTTTCTTCAATCGATTGGTTTAACGCAAAAAAAAATCTTTTTTTCTGTTCAGGATCCTAAATTTTTAGCTAGATCTTTAGTTTGGGGGAACCCTTTTTCAACTTTACAAGCGTTGAATGACCTTCGTGTAAGATTGCATTTTAAAGATTTACAACAAGTTAAAGATTTTTTAAGTTCTTTTTTCTTCAATAATAACATTTATAGTTTAGGAAAAGTGGGTCGTGTGCATTTGAATTCTAGACTTAAAATATCGGACAGTTGTAAGGATTTCTTATTAAGACCTGAGGATGTTTTAGCAGCATTGAACTTTTTGATGTTTTTAAATCCGGATCTTGGTAGTTTTAATGATTTTGATAGCTTTGAAAATAAAAGAATTCGTTCTTGTGGAGAACTTATTCGGAGTGAAATAAGATCTCGAATTTTTTTAGTAAAAGGAAGAGTAGAAAAAACTTTACATTTTTTAGAAAGAAATTTAGTTAATAAAAATTCTGAGGTAGTTTTAGGAGAAGTTTTTTGTAGAGATTTGGATTTCTTGGTTAAAGCACTAACGCTTAATAAGTATTTACATTATTTTTTTAGTTTGAATAGTTCTTCGCAGTTCATGGATGAAGTAAATCCTCTTTCGGAGATAACTCATAAGAGAAAAGTTTGTCCTGCTGGACATTTAGGTAATGCTAGTGCTAGAGCTGGTTTAGGGTTAAGAGAGATTCATCCTACTCAGTATGGTAGAATTTGTCCAATTGAGACTCCAGAAGGATTAAATGCTGGTTTAGTTGGATCTCTAGCTTTATATGCTAAGGTTAATAACCTCGGTTTTGTTGAGATTCCTTTTTATCAATTGAAAAGTAAAACTCTTAAAAGTAGTTGGGGTTTTTTTTATCTAACTTCTAAGCAAGAAGAAGAAATTTCTAGTAAAGTGTTAGCTAGTTTTTTATTATCTATGAATGAGACTTATTTTAGAGGTGTTTCTCCCATACAAGCTATAAGTTTAGCAACTAGTTTAATACCTTTTTTAGAACATAATGACGCTAATCGTGTTTTAATGGGTTCAAATATGCAACGTCAAGCAGTTCCTTTGGTTAGGTCTTATAAGCCAATAGTAGGTACAGGGTTGGAGTCAATTGTGGCCCATTCTAGTGGTTCGATGATTTTGTCTCAAGAAAGTGGTTTTATCGAAGAAGTTAATTCTAAAAAAATTGTATTAAATACTTGGCCTGATTTAAATTCTGTTAAGGTTTTAGATAAAAAAAGTTATTGGGAAATTTTTTCTAAGAATCTAAAATTTTATTCTTTAATAAAAGAAACTATTTTACATTCTTATCTTTTTAGTAAAAGGAAAATTTTTAAATCTTTATCTTTAAATTTTATTAAAAATAAAATAAAAATAGAAAAAAATAGTAAAAGAACTTTTGTTCCTTTTTTAGATTTGAAAAAAGGGCGTAAGATTTATAATCTTAAAAGCTTTCAGAGATCTAATCAAAGTACGTTAGTAAATCATTTTCCAGTTGTACAGAAAAAAGAATGGATTTTTAAAGGTGAATTATTAGCTGATGGGTCAGCTACTAATAATGGTGAATTAGCTTTAGGTGCAAATATTTTGGTTGCTTATATGTCTTGGGAAGGTTATAATTTTGAGGATGCTATTGTAATAAGTGAACGTTTGGTAAAAAAAGATATATTTACTTCTGTTCATATAGAGAAATTTGTTACGAAGTTGGGTCAAACACCTTTTGGTGTTGAAATTATCACTAGAAATTTACGTAATGTTGATGTTACGAATCTTGATCAGCATGGCGTGATTACTCCGGGTTCCTGGGTTAAAGGTGGTGATATTTTAGTTGGGAAATTGACTCCTATGGGTGGTAAGTTTAATCAGACGCCTGAAGGAAAGTTACTTTGTGCTATTTTTAATCAGAGTTTAAAAAATAATCTTTCGAGTAATTTGAAAAGAAGTTTTTTAAAAGTTCCTTTTGGAGTAGAGGGTAGAGTTTTGGATGTTCAATTTTTTGATAAAGTTCGAATAGAGGTTTTTTTAGCACAGAAAAAAAGAGTTCAAGTGGGAGATAAAATTTCGGGTCGACATGGTAATAAAGGTATTATTTCAAAAATACTTCCAGATCAAGATATGCCTTATACCCAAGATGGAAGTTCTGTAGATATTGTTTTAAATCCATTGGGTGTACCTTCGAGAATGAATGTCGGTCAATTACTAGAATGTTTACTTGGATTATCTGGAATGTATCTTAAGGAAAATTATCGAATTGTACCTTTTGATGAGGTTTTTGGATTTGAAATATCAAGGAGATTTGTTTACCATAAGCTTTTGGAAGCGAAAGAAAAAACTAAGAACTCTTGGATTTTTCAACCTTCGAATCCTGGTAAGAGTTTATTATTTGATGGAAGGTCTGGAGAAGTTTTTTTACAGCCTATTACGGTGGGTTTTTCTTATATTTTGAAGTTAAATCATTTAGTAGATAATAAGATCCAAGCTCGTTCCGTGGGATCATATGCTGTTGCTACAGAACAACCGTTATCTGGTCGATCTCGAAATGGTGGACAAAGGTTAGGAGAAATGGAAGTTTGGGCTTTAGAAGGTTTTGGGGCTGCTTATAATTTAAAAGAATTATTAACTATAAAGTCTGATGATATTAAGGGAAGGGATTTTGCTTATGAAGTAATGATTGACGGAAAAAATTGTTTACATTATGGGATGCCCGAATCTTTTAAAGTTTTGATCCGCGAACTTCAAGCGTTATGCCTAGATTTAGGTCTTTTCGAACTTCATACTAGTTAAAATTAATAATTTCTTGTTTTGTTTTATGAAAAATTTATTTGCTTGGGACTTAATTTTTTGGAAAGAGGTTAAGATGCGTACGATTTTTCTTCAGAGTAAAATTTTTAATGCTTTAGTTCATTTTAATTTTCGTAAAGCTCGTAATATTCGTAGGCTATTTGTATCAAGTTTTAGTGCTTGCTTAGTAGCTGTAAAGTTTGTATCTGAGGAAGATTTATATAGGTTTATTTTTGGAATTGATTCTGAAGTTTGGGTTTTTTCTAATACAAGATTCAGAGCTGTGATTAATATTTGCTCAGGTATTGAAATTTCGAGTCCTTTACGTAAAGTTTTATTAAGAAGAAATGGTTTTTTGAGATTATTTTTTATTCCATCTTTTAAAGTGAGAACTTTTTTGGTATTATATAAATTTTCTTTTTTTTCTTTTTTTTTTTGTAATCTTAGGAATGAGATTTTTTTAAGTTCGAGTTTTTTACAAGATTTTCAAAAATTAAGAGCTTTTTTAAAATTGCAAACCTCAAGTCGATTTTTTTTATCATACGTTTTTTTTAAGAATTTTTCATCTTTTTTAATAAATTCTTGTACGAGTAATAAATTTTTAGTTAATCGATATACTTCTGAGGTTTTTAATTTTATTTTTATTTGTAATTGTTTCTCTTTTTTAATTTTCTATAAATTGAGAAAGTTTTATTTGAATTTAATTTTAAAAAGGTTTATTTCTTATAAGTTTTTTTTTGATTTTCTTCTTTTTAATAGGTCTTTTTTATTTTTTCAAAAAAGTTTTTTTTCTAAAAGGTTTTCTATTTTTTTTATCGAGGAGTTTTTTTTATCTAAAAGTCATAATCTAAATAATTTTTTATTTTTTGATACTTTTGTTAATGAAAAGTATTTTTTTGATAATTTTGATACCTGTTTTAGTTTGATAGAAAATCATATTCGTGAAATCAGATTTTTTTCAAAGAATTTTAGTAATCAAGGTAAAGTGTTTTCTTTAGTTAAATTTTTGAATTTTATGATTAAGTCTTGGTTTTTCGAAATATATTTTCTTGACTTTTCTTATTCATTTTTTTTATTTTTAGATTATTTTATTTATAAAATATTATGGAATTTCTTAAGAAAAAAACATTATAGTAAAAGCAGTTTTTGGATTTTTAATAAATATTGGAAATTTGTAGAGAATAATTGGGTATTTTTTTGTCTTAATGATAAGGGTGAAGTTTATTTTTTTTCAAGTTATTCTTTTTTGTATTTTTCTTTTTTAAAAAAGTCTAGTATTTTTAATTTTTTTGATTCTCGTAATTTGGATTGTTTAAAAAAGAATTTTCTTAAACGGTTACGTTTTGAATATAATTTACATTATAGTTTTTGAAAATTAGATTGTTTGTAATTTTTTAATAATTTATTATTTTTTTATTATTTTATTTTATGTTAAGTCCTAAGAGAACAAAGTTTCGAAAATACCATAGAGGTAGAATGAAAGGTAAAGCTTTAAGAGGTAATAAAATTGCGTTTGGTGATATTGCTTGTGCGTTTTAAAATACTTTATTTTAAAAGTTCTTATACGTTTTTATAGTTTTAAAAATTAAGCAGTATATGAAAGTAGCGTTTATGTAAGTTATAAACTTTGGAAGAATTTTAGATTTTAATTGTGAGCCCATTAAGTAATAAAGTAGTTTTAATTTTGAAATTTCAAGCAGAGATTTTTTAATTTTTTTGGGTTTAAATGTTGAAGAAAATATTTTTATGGGGTATTTTTACAAATTTAGAGAGTTTTTTATTTTTTAAATTTAGTTTAGAATTAGAGATTAGAAATTAAATTTTAATAAATTATTTTTTCAAAGAAATTCTATTTTGAGAATTTTTATTTTGAGCTTTATGTGTTGTGAAATGCTTTTGAAGTTTTTAGAGAGGATTTTTTCTACTCGATTACAATCGTTGGAGGTTGGTTTAATTACTGCTCGTCAACTTGAGGCTGCCAGACGTGTTATAACGCGATATGCACGTCGTGGTGGTAAGTTGTGGATAAGAATTTTCCCAGATAAACCTATTACGTTTCGAGCAGCAGAGACTAGAATGGGATCTGGTAAAGGTAATGTAGAATATTGGGTTTCTGTTGTGAAACCTGGTAAGATACTCTATGAAATAAAAGGTGTACCAGATATTGTTGCAAGATCCGCTATGAAAACGGCGGCTTATAAAATTCCTGTTAGAACAAAAGTGTTAGCTCGAGTTGATTAGTTTGATTTTAAAAATGTTTCAAGAAGTATTTTATTTTTATTGTAAATATTATGATTCAGCCCCAAACATATCTTAATGTAGCTGATAATAGTGGAGCAAAGAAATTAATGTGTATTCAAGTAATAGGCTCGAATCGCCGCTATGGTCAGGTTGCTGATATTATTATTGCTGTCGTGAAACAAGCGATCCCTAATATGGGAATAAAAAAGTCGGATGTTGTACGAGCAGTTATTGTTAGAACTTGTAAAGATATTCGTAGAGAAAGTGGAATGACTATTCGTTTTGATGATAATGCAGCAGTTATAATTAATTCTGAGGGATTACCTCGTGGAACAAGGGTTTTTGGTCCGATTGCAAGAGAATTGAGAGATAGAGATTTTATTAAGATTATTTCTTTAGCTCCTGAAGTTCTTTAGTAGGTAATGTTTTGTTTAAAATATTTTTGTTTTTTTTATTTTATTTTAATATTTAAATTATAATTTATGCAAAGATTAAAAGCGTTTTATTTAAATGAAGTTTTAGATGAAATGAAGAAAAAATTCAATTATTCAAATATTCATCAAATTCCTAAGATTGAAAAAATTGTAATAAATCGGGGATTTGATGAAGTTTATTCTCAAAATACGAAGTCTTTAGACTCATCTGTAAATGAGTTAGGTATAATTTCAGGTCAAAAAGTATCTATAAATTATGCTAAAAAAGCTATTGCCGGTTTTAAAGTACGAGAAGGTATGCCTATAGGAATGTCGACAACTTTGCGAGGTGATAAAATGTATGGCTTTCTTGATCGTCTTATTAATTTATCTTTACCAAGGATTCGTGATTTTCAGGGGGTTAGTTCGAGTAGTTTTGATGGCTATGGGAACTATTCCTTAGGTTTATCAGAGCAATTAATGTTTCCGGAAATATCTTTTGATAAGGTAAATCAGTTGCAAGGAATGAATATTACTATAGTGACAACTTGTAAAACGGATCAAGAAGGTTTTGCATTATTGGAAGCTTTAGGTATGCCTTTTTGTTAGCATTTTTTGATTTATTTTAAGATTTTTATCGTTGAAGTTTAAGAAGTTTAAGAAGTTTTATTAAATAAATGGTAAATGATATTGTTAGTGACATGATCACTCGAATTCGTAATGCGAGTTTGGTCAAAGCTCCAAAAGTTTATGTTCCTTATACTAAATTAACTTTTGGGATAGCTGAAATTCTTAAAAAAGAGAATTTTATTCAGAGATTTGAAATTAAGAGTGGTGATTCCTTAAAAAAGGATTGTGATTTTTTATGTCTTTTTTTGAAATATCGTGGTATAAAAAAGTTTTCTTATATTACGTCTTTGAAGCGCATTAGTAAACCAGGACTTAGAGTTTATGTAAACTCAGTAAATGTAAAAAAAGTTTTAGGTGGAGTAGGAATTTCGATTTTATCTACATCTCAAGGTTTAATGACAGATCGAGAAGCTAGATCTCGAAAAATCGGAGGAGAAGTTTTATGTGATGTTTGGTAAGTTTTAAATATTCGATCAGGTTTAAGTTTGTATTTAAATAAATTAATTATTTGGATAGTAAGAAAAATTTTTATTATATATAATTTTAATATTTGAGATAAAGTTTCATATGAAAGTTCGTGTTTCTATTCGTAAGTTTTGTGAAAAATGTCGTTTAATTAGAAGGAATCGAAAGTTAATGATTATTTGTATTAATCCTAAGCATAAGCAGCGTCAGGGTTAAGTAAGGTTTTGCATCAGATGTTTTGTTATTATTCGTCCATCTGATGCATCTATGGCCGAGGGGACGATGGCACGTGACTCATAATCTCGCTCTGAAAAGACATCGCTGGTTCGAATCCAGCTGGATGCAATTCAAGAAAAAGTTTTTAGTTTTATGGCAAAAAAGTTGATCAAAATAATTTTGAATGGTTAGTTTTATAAATTTAGAATTTTTTTATTTTAATTTTTTGCGGCTTAGTTTTTAAATAAGATTTTATTCTATTCTTAAGTTAGTTTGTTTTAATAAGATAATAATTTTAATTTTAAGAGCTAAATGAAAATTCTTTTTTAGATCTTTTAAAGACGTAATTGGGATTTACTATCTTGTTAAGTATAGTAGAAAGAGATAAAAAGCGTCAAAAGCTTTTTAATAAATTTTATTCAAAACGGGCTTTTTTAAAAACCAAGATGAAGTTTTATTTTTGAATTTTAATTCAAGTTTTTGTATTTTATGTTCATCATATTTTTTAAATTTTTATGTTGTTTTAATTTATTTTTAGTTTTTATTTTATGTTTTGAACTTTTTTGGTTTAAGAAAGTTGAATGAAATTATTTCTTGTTCAATTTCTGAAAGAATAATATTTTTTATTACTTTTTGAGAGTCTGATTCTTTTGATCAAAAATTGTATTATCAGCGTATGTTACAGAAATTACCAAAAAATAGTTCTCGATCAAGATTACATAATCGATGTATTGTTACGGGTCGTCCTAAAGGATACTACCGTTTTTTTGGTTTGTCAAGACATGTATTGCGTGAGATGGCTCACGAGGGTCTTTTACCTGGTGTAACAAAGTCTAGTTGGTGATTTTTTTTGATTTTAGTAATAAGCTTTAAGTTTATTTTAGGATAAACTTAAGTTTTTAGCATAATAGGGATTTTAATTATGTCCAATAAATAAACATTCGGGAAATTTTTCTCTTATTTTTGTTAAGTTTTTAGGATCCATTTCATTTTTTTCTTGCCAATAATTTATTATTTCGGTAGTTTTATTTAATAAAATTATTGCTTCGTTTTGTGATATCCAAGAGTTTTTTTGTAATTCTAGGTTTAATTCTTCCCAGGCGTCTTTTCTTGGCCAGAAAAAATATTCCGTGATAGGATTTGTCTTTTCTCCTATTTTTTGATCTAAAGCTACGGCGATACTTTTTTCAAGCCATAGAAACTTGAGTATAAATTTTTTTTCCATTTAGAATTTTATTTTACGCTAGTTATAATATAATCACATTATACTTAATTTAATTAGAAAACTTTTTATGTTAGAATTAATTTAGTTTATTTAGATAGAAAGTAAATATTTTATTTTTATATAAAATTTGCTTTATGGGACTACCTTGGTATCGTGGTTAAGTTCGCTTCATTTTAATTTAGAAGAAAACCTTTAGTACTTTAAGTGTGAGTTAATATTTTATACTCGATCTGGATTTAATACTTTGTTAGGATTTTTGAAAGGCCTCGTTGGATAATTAATAAAATTTTAGTCATCAAAACTTATTTTGAAATATTTTTAATGATAAAATTCACGAGTTTTATTTACACTTTTAAGTTTCATGGTGAAAAAATTTGTCCTAAAAAATTGAACTTTTTTAAAATTGCGAAATTTTGTCAGTATTTTTTATTGTTGAATGATTAGAAAAAATTCTTTATTTAAAATAGCTATATGATATGAAAGTATCTTTTATAGTTATAAAAAAGGATCGTGATTTTATTTCTAGATCGATTTTGTTTACATACTGTTGTTTTAAATGATCCAGGTCGCTTAATTGCAGTTCACTTGATGCACACTGCACTTGTTGCAGGTTGGGCGGGATCTATGGCTCTTTACGAGATAGCTATTTTTGATCCTTCAGATCCTGTTTTAAACCCTATGTGGCGTCAAGGAATGTTTGTTTTACCTTTCATGACACGTTTGGGTGTAACTAAGTCTTGGGGAGCTTGGAGCATTACTGGAGACACAAGTAATCCTGGTTTTTGGAGTTTTGAAGGAGTTGCAGCGGCTCACATTGTTCTTTCGGGTTTACTTTTTCTTGCTGCAATTTGGCATTGGGTTTATTGGGATTTACAATTGTTTCGTGATCCTCGTACAGGAGATCCTGCTTTAGATTTACCAAAAATCTTTGGGATTCATTTATTCTTGTCTGGTTTACTTTGTTTTGGTTTTGGTGCTTTTCATGTAAGTGGTTTATTTGGTCCAGGTATTTGGGTTTCTGATCCTTATGGGATTACTGGAAGTGTTCAGCCTGTTACACCGGCTTGGGGGGCAGAAGGTTTTGATCCGTATAACCCAGGTGGTATTGCTTCGCATCATATTGCTGCAGGTGTTCTTGGTATTATTGCAGGCCTTTTTCATTTGACAGTTCGACCTCCTCAGAGATTATATAAAGTTTTACGTATGGGAAATATTGAAACAGTTCTTTCGAGTAGTATTGCTGCTGTTTTTTGGTCAGCTTTTGTTGTAGCTGGTACTATGTGGTATGGGTCTGCAGCTACTCCTATAGAACTTTTTGGTCCAACGCGTTATCAATGGGATCAAGGTTTCTTCCAAGAAGAAATTCAAAGACGAGTTCAAAAGAGTTTAGAAGAAGGTTCTTCGACGTCAGAGGCTTGGTCAAAAATTCCCGAGAAGTTAGCTTTTTATGATTACATTGGTAATAATCCAGCTAAGGGTGGTTTATTCCGTTCTGGTCCTATGGATAATGGTGATGGTATAGCTGCAGGTTGGTTAGGTCATGCTGTTTTTACTGATAAATCAGGTCGAGAACTTACTGTTCGTCGTATGCCGACTTTCTTTGAAACTTTTCCTGTTCTTTTAGTTGATGAAGACGGTATCGTTAGAGCTGATATTCCTTTCCGTCGTGCAGAGTCTAAATATAGTATCGAGCAAGTAGGAGTTGTTGTTAATTTCTTTGGTGGAGAGTTAGATGGTGTAAGTTTCAGTGATCCTGCTACAGTTAAGAAGTATGCTCGTCGTGCTCAATTAGGAGAAATTTTTGAGTTTGATCGTGCAGTACTTCAATCTGATGGTGTTTTTAGAAGTAGCCCTCGTGGTTGGTTTACTTTTGGTCACCTTTGTTTCGGTTTATTATTTTTCTTTGGTCATATTTGGCATGGTGCTAGAACTATTTTCCGAGATGTTTTTGCGGGAATTGATCCTGATCTTGAAGATCAAATTGAGTTTGGGGCTTTCCAAAAATTAGGTGATGTTACTACTAGAAAGCAGGTAGTTTAATTTAATCTTTTTTAAAGGATGTGTAAAGTAATTATTTTTATTTTAGAATTTTATGGAAGCTTTAATCTATACATTTCTCCTAATTGGTACATTAGGAATTATCTTTTTTGCAATTTTCTTTCGCGAACCTCCGCGTATTGTAAAGTAATTCTATAGTATTATTTAATGCTATAAAATTATATTTTAATATAAAAAAAGAGATTAAATTAAAGTAATAATTATTCTCAATTATTACTTTAATTTAATCTCTTTTCTAATATAGTTTGGTTTAGTAAACTCTAGTTTGTGCTATTCCAGCTCATACCTACATTATCTAAAATTACAGATGAATTATAAATTTCTAGTATAATTACTAAGAATAATGCAAATAAAGCCATAAAGATTCCCATTACCACAGTTGTTCCCCAGCCTGGGGCAACTTTTCCATATTCTGAGTTTAATGGTTTTAATGCAGTACCTAAAGCTGTTACTTTGCCTTGATTTATAGGTGTTTTAGCTTTTGATGTAGTTGCCATAAATTTTTTATATTTTAATTTTGTTTACTTTCTGTAGGGTTAGTGATTATTAATCTTCATGTTCTTCAAAAGGGTCTCGTAACTCTCCAGCTGTTGGACCGAATCCTACATATATTGAATAACCAGTTATGCTAAGAAGAAGACAACTGATAAAAAAAGCAGAAAAAAATGCTGTAGTTTCCATTTAAGTGTATTAAAAATACTTTTTTCTTATTATAAAAATTTTTTAGAATTTTTTTCTATTTTTGTTATACTTAATAAGTGGTATAAATTAAAGATTTTCGAGTTCAATTTTAAAGTTTTCATTATAATAAGTTATTATTACGTTTATAATGAATTTTTGTTTTGATTTTAATATTTTTCTTATGAGTAAAGTTTATGATTGGTTGTGTGACTCGATTACTTTGTTCTATATTTAGGTTAAAATCCTTTGAGAATTTCTCTTCGATATTTTATTAGAGTTTATTTTTAACTTCGGTTAAGAGTTTGAAGCCTTTTTATTAAAATTTTATATATAAGATTATTACCGTAGAATTCTTTTAATATTGTTTTACAAAATTTTAAATTAAAATCAGAATACGAGTGGCTACTTTTATTAGGGTTTTTAGATATTTAATCAATATAAAGAGTAAATCTAGTTTTTTTTTAATTTTAGACCTTATTATAGTTTGTATTTTGGAGTAATTTTTTGGACTTGAAAGTTTTTGAGAATTTTAGATTTTTTCATCTTATTATATTTTAAGTTTATTGCAAATTTTTTTTTGTAAAAAATAAAATTTTAAATCAAAATATAAGAAAATATTTTAAAAATTAAAAAAGCTGGATAAGTTTATTTTTTCTTTTTTCCAGTTTTTGAAGTAGAAAGTTATTTTCTTATCGAACTTAGTAATATATTTAAATTGCAACTAAAGAACGAATTGTATTTTTAATATCTGGAGGAAAAATTTGTAAAACTTTTTAATTCAATTTTAGAGATTATTTTAAGTTAATTATATTTCTAGTAGCAGAATGAAGTTAAAGCTTCAAGTTCTGTTTTGTAAGGAAGTTATAAAATTATCTTACCTAACTGAAGAACGTTTAGAAATTCAAGCTATTGCAGATGATGTTGGTAGTAAATATGTTCCACCGCATGTGAACATTTTTTATTGTTTAGGAGGCATTACTTTTACGTGTTTTATTATTCAAGTAGCAACTGGTTTTGCTATGACTTTTTATTATCGACCTACTGTAACTGAAGCTTTTGCATCGGTTCAGTATATTATGAATGATGTAAATTTCGGTTGGCTAATTCGTAGTATACATAGATGGTCTGCAAGTATGATGGTTTTAATGATGATTCTTCATGTTTGTCGAGTTTATTTAACTGGTGGTTTTAAGAAGCCACGTGAACTTACTTGGGTAACTGGAGTTGTACTTGCTTCACTTACCGTTTCTTTTGGTGTTACTGGTTATTCTTTACCTTGGGATCAAGTTGGTTATTGGGCAGTTAAGATTGTGACAGGTGTTCCTGATGCAATTCCTGTTGTAGGTTCTTTTATAGTTGAGCTTTTACGTGGAAGTGTAAGTGTAGGTCAGTCAACTTTAACTCGTTTTTATAGTTTACATACTTTTGTTCTACCTTTATTAACAGCTACTTTTATGCTAGCTCATTTTTTAATGATTCGTAAGCAAGGTATTTCAGGCCCTCTTTAAAAATTACTTATTTTATAATATATTAATTATTATTTTTTTCTTTTTTATGACAGCATCTACTGTAACTGCGAATACTGGAGTAATTACACAAATTATTGGACCGGTAATGGATATATCATTTTCTCCAGGAAATATGCCTAGTATCTATAATTCTTTAATTGTAAAAGGTACTTTAGAATCCGGTGAAAGTATTAGTGTAGTTTGTGAAGTACAACAACTTTTAGGTGATAATGTTGTTAGAGCTATTTCTATGAGTGCTACTGATGGTTTACAACGTAATATGGTTGTTGAAGATACAGGTTCTGCTTTACGAGTTCCAGTAGGAACTACTACTTTAGGTAGAATTTTTAATGTTTTAGGTGAACCTGTAGATGAGGCAGGTTCTGTAGATTATAGTAATACTTTACCAATTCATCGTTCAGCTCCATCTTTTATTGAATTAGATACACAGCTTTCTATTTTTGAAACTGGAATTAAGGTTGTAGATCTTCTTGCGCCTTATCGACGTGGTGGAAAAATTGGTCTTTTTGGTGGTGCCGGAGTTGGTAAAACCGTTTTAATTATGGAACTTATAAATAATATTGCAAAAGCCCATGGTGGTGTTTCTGTTTTTGGTGGTGTTGGTGAACGTACTCGCGAAGGAAATGATTTATATCAAGAAATGAAAGAATCTGGGGTGATTAATGCTTCGAATTTGAAAGAATCTAAAGTTGCTTTAGTTTATGGTCAGATGAATGAACCTCCTGGTGCTCGTATGCGAGTTGGGCTTACTGCTTTAACTATGGCTGAATATTTCCGTGATGTTAATAATCAAGATGTTCTTTTATTTATTGATAATATTTTCCGTTTTGTACAAGCAGGTTCTGAAGTTTCTGCTTTATTAGGTCGTATGCCTTCTGCAGTAGGTTATCAGCCTACTTTAGCTACAGAAATGGGTGGTTTACAAGAGCGTATTACTTCAACTAAAGAGGGTTCTATTACTTCTATTCAGGCGGTTTATGTACCTGCAGATGATTTAACGGATCCTGCTCCAGCAACTACTTTTGCGCATTTAGATGCAACTACTGTATTATCTAGAAATTTAGCTTCTAAAGGAATTTATCCTGCTGTAGATCCTTTAGATTCGACATCTACGATGTTACAACCTTGGATTGTAGGTGAAGATCATTATAATACAGCTCAGTTAGTAAAAGGAACTTTACAGCGCTATAAAGAACTTCAAGATATTATTGCAATTCTAGGATTAGATGAGTTGTCTGAGGAGGATCGTTTAGTTGTTTCACGTGCTCGTAAAGTGGAGCGTTTTTTATCTCAGCCTTTTTTTGTTGCTGAGGTATTTACTGGTTCACCTGGAAAATATGTTAGCTTATCAGAAACAATTGAAGGTTTTAAATTAATTTTAACAGGTGAGTTAGATGATCTTCCAGAGCAGGCTTTTTATTTAGTAGGTACTTTAAAAGAAGCTATTTCAAAGGCGGAAAGTCTTAGCTAAAATTTTGTAACTTATGTAAAATGCTTGCATAAGTTTTTAGTTTGTTTATTATATTTGAAATATTATTTTTATGAGTTTAGAAGTTGTGCGAAATGTTTATATTAGATAAAATTTTTGATTTATTTATTTTAATTTTATTTCAGTTAGATTTTTTTTTCTTTTAAAATTCTTCTATATTGCAGGGTAAAATTTTACCGAGCCTACTACATTTTTTACTTTAGATTTTTTTTGAAGTCTATATTTTTAATTAAACGATTTTGAAGTTTTATTTTAAATTTTGCTTCTTTTAATTTTATATAAAATAGGCTTAAAAATTTTTATGTTTAATGAAATAAGAAACATTGTTTGATTTTTAAATAATTTTCATTAATATAATTAGTTTAATTTCTAGTGATATGCCGTATGAAATATAAGTTTCTTGTACGGTATTATTTTAAAGGAGACGAGTTTTTGTTTATCGATTATCTATTTGAATTCCATTCTTGTTCCGGATCGTGTTTTTTGGAAGGATAAAGCAGTTGAAATTATTCTTCCGACCCTTAGTGGTCAAATGGGAATATTAAATAATCATATTCCTGTTTTAACAGGGTTAGATACTGGTGTGATGCTTATTCGTGAGTCTTCTTCTTCTGATTGGATGGTTATTGCCGTTATGGGTGGATTTGCTTTAGTAAAAAATAACACAGTAACTGTTTTGGTTAATGAAGCTGAATTACCTTCAGATATAGATTCTGAAAACGTAGAATCTATGTTTTTAGAAGCAAAGTCTGATTTAGAAAAATCTTCAGAAGGTAAAGCTAAATTGGAAGCTACTTTAAAGTTTAAAAAAGCAAAAGCTAGAATGCAGGTAGTAAATCAAAGTAAAAATTCTTAATATTTTTAATACACTTTTATTTTACTCGGAGAAGGTACTTGCAGGTCGGAATAAGGCTCTTTAATTTTAATATATTTCTTATGTATGTTTTTTTTTGTTAAAGTTCAACTAACAAGATTTGATCTTGGGAACTTACTTAAAATAAAACTAAAAATTATGACAGCAACTTTAGAGAGACGCGAAGCTACTAGCCTTTGGGCACGTTTTTGTTCTTGGATTACATCAAGCGAGAACCGTTTATACATCGGTTGGTTTGGTGTTATTATGATTCCTACTTTACTTACAGCTACTTCTGTATTCATTATTGCTTTTATCGCAGCACCTCCTGTGGATATTGATGGTATTCGTGAGCCAGTTTCTGGTTCTTTACTATTCGGAAACAACATTATTTCTGGAGCTGTAATTCCTACTTCTAACGCGATTGGTTTACATTTCTACCCAATTTGGGAAGCTGCTACTTTAGATGAGTGGCTTTACAATGGTGGTCCTTACCAGTTAATCGTTTGTCACTTCTTCATTGGTGTATGTTCTTACATGGGGCGTGAGTGGGAGCTTTCTTTCCGTTTAGGTATGCGTCCTTGGATCTCTGTAGCTTACTCTGCACCAGTTGCAGCAGCTGCAGCTGTTTTCATCATTTACCCTTTAGGACAAGGTTCTTTCTCTGACGGTATGCCTTTAGGAATTTCTGGTACTTTCAACTTCATGATCGTATTCCAGGCTGAGCACAACATTCTTATGCACCCTTTCCATATGCTTGGTGTAGCTGGTGTTTTCGGTGGTTCTCTATTCTCTGCTATGCATGGTTCGTTAGTAACTTCTTCTCTAATTCGTGAGACTACAGAAAACGAGTCTGCTAACGCAGGATACAAGTTTGGTCAGGAAGAAGAGACTTACAACATTGTTGCAGCTCACGGATACTTTGGTCGTTTAATCTTCCAGTATGCATCTTTCAACAACTCACGTTCTCTTCACTTCTTCTTAGCTGCTTGGCCAGTTGTAGGTATTTGGTTCACTGCTTTAGGTGTTTCTACTATGGCTTTCAACTTAAACGGACTTAACTTCAACCAGTCTGTTGTAGATTCTCAAGGTCGTGTTATTAACACTTGGGCTGATATCATCAACCGTGCTAACTTAGGTATGGAAGTAATGCATGAGCGTAACGCACATAACTTCCCATTAGATTTAGCTTCTGTAGATGCTCCTTCTTTCAACGGATAATTTTATTATAATCTAGTTAATTAGGATAATTAGAGAAATCCCCTCCTTTTAGTTAAGGTTGGGTTTATTTAAAATTAAAAATAAAATAAAATTTATTGTCTTTCAGTTTTACTCAAAACCAAAAACTCTTTTGAAGCCTTCTTGTACTTTAAATCCAGAATCAATAGTTTCAAGAGGATCTTTTCTTAATCTATGTCTTAAGCATAGAGTGATTATAGTGAAAATATCTTGATCAGTTACTTCTGTACGGCCTTCGAATGCCACTAATGCTTTTGCGGCTCGATTTGTTACCATATCACCTCTCAATCCATCTACATTTAATTCTGAACAGATTTGTGATATTTTTATTTGATAATCATAACTTAGTGTTATGTTTTTTAACACTTTTCTAGCATCAATGATTTTTTGTGTGAGTTCGTTTTGAGATTCTTCATATTCAGCTCTAAATTGATATGGATCCTGATCGAAAAGAGCTCTCTGTTCTACAATTTTTACTCTTAGATCAGGTTCTTTTACTGTTCCAATTTGGGCATGCATACCAAATCTATCTAATAGTTGAGGGCGAAGTTCACCTTCTTCAGGGTTTCCGGATCCTACAAGGATGAATCTTGCAGGATGACGTATGGAAACTCCTTCTCGTTCAACAGTATTCCATCCAGAAGCTGCTGAATCCAGTAAAACGTCAACGAGGTGATCGTCTAGTAAATTTACTTCATCTACATAAAGGATTCCTCGATTTGCTTTTGCTAAGAGTCCAGGCTCAAAGGCTTTTACACCTTCTGTTAGGGCTTTTTCTATATCGATTGTTCCACAGACTCGATCTTCTGTTGCTCCTAATGGAAGATCAACCATTGGAGTTTTTATTTTTTTTGTTTTTATTTCTTGTTTTTTGCTTATTTTATCTCGGACTTCTTCACTCATTAATTCAGGATCATTAGGATCAGAATTATAATCATCATTTGCGACTACTTCTATTTCTGGTAATAAATCTACTAAAGCTCGAATTGTAGTCGATTTACCTGTACCTCGATCTCCCATAATCATTACTCCTCCAATTTTAGGGTCAATAACGTTTAAGATTAAGGCCAACTTCATTTCATCTTGTCCTACAATAGAAGTAAAAGGAAATACTGGGCGTTCATTTTTTTTATCAATCATAATAGTTTCATATAATTTTTAATGTTATGACAATTTTGTTACATTTATAATGTTGTGTAATTTTTTACTAACAATATTTTATATTAATTAAAAAGTAAAAAAAAAATTATTTTGTACTTTAAACTCTTAAAAGTTGAATAATATTTTTGTAAATAATAAGCAAAATTTATTTTATGTATTTTAATTCGAGATTAATATTATGACAATAGCTATCGGAAAAACTGAAGAGAAACGTAATTTCTTCGATATAGCAGATGATTGGTTAAAGCGTGATCGTTTTGTTTTTGTTGGTTGGTCAGGACTTTTACTATTTCCTTGTGCTTATTTAGCATTAGGAGGTTGGTTAACTGGAATTACTTTTGTTACTTCTTGGTACACTCATGGTTTAGCATCTTCTTTTTTAGAGGGTTGCAATGTTCTTACTGCGGCAGTTTCAACTCCTGCTAATAGTATGGCCCATTCTTTAATGTTACTTTGGGGGCCAGAAGCTCAAGGTGACTTCACACGCTGGTTACAACTAGGTGGATTATGGACATTCGTTGCTCTTCATGGAGCTTTCGGTTTAATTGGTTTTATGTTACGACAATTTGAAATTGCAAGAGCAGTTCAGATTCGTCCTTATAATGCAATTGCTTTCTCTGCACCGATTTCAGTTTTCGTTTCAGTCTTTTTAATTTATCCTTTAGGTCAATCAGGATGGTTTTTTGCTCCAAGTTTTGGTGTAGCTTCTATTTTCCGTTTTATTTTATTTTTCCAAGGTTTTCATAACTGGACACTAAATCCTTTCGTGCGATCTGCCTGAGTTTACTCGGGACACTTTTTTATATTTCAAATATTGTTATGAGCTGATTGGATATAAATTGGATGATATAACCAATTTATTTGGTATTAATAAGCAGGATCATCTTAAATGTAATGATTTTCACCCTTTTTGGGTTGAGTGTCATTGCTAAATTAAACTGCATATGGTAAAAGTTAATTATTTGAACTCTAATTTTGACTCAGTATTTAGTTGGACTATTTATTAGTAAAAATCATATTTTTTATGGGATGGAGAAAAATTTGATAGCTCTGATTTTAGTCAAGTTTTTGTAAAGCTTTTAAAATTTTAAGAGTACCTTAATGTAGTATTGATTATAAAAGAAGTGGAAAAAGATTTGTGATTTTAGAAAAAATCAACGAGGTGTTATAGAAATACCAGAAGAACTAAGGTTCTTTGATAAGCTCAAAAAATTGGCATTTTGAAAAATGCAAGTTGAGTTTAGTTTGGGGTTATTGATTATTAGTCGATTTCCTACTAATAGCATATGATGGGTGTTGCTGGTGTTTTAGGTGCAGCACTTTTATGTGCAATTCATGGAGCAACAGTTGAAAATACTTTATTTGAAGATGGTGATGGATCAAACACTTTCCGTGAGCGGCTGGTCATTAATTTTAACATTTTAGTGATTTATCTCAATTTTGTTTATAAAAATATTTTATACTATTTCAATCAAATATTTAAGTTGGAGAAGATGCGTTTTTTTAGATAAAAACGTTTTAAGCAGTATTCTCTTATATGTGGAAGAATAATTTAATATTAAAATCTTGCTAAAATAAATTTGATATGGTCAAAGTCATATTATTTGAATTCTAGTAATAAATTTGTGTTAACCATTATTAAATAAATCTTAAAGTATGGAAATTAGATTTAGTTTGATTTAATACATTATTTTTAAAAATTTAAAATTTTACAGAAGGAAAACCTAAGTCAAATGTTTAATACGAATTTGAGTTAAAACAGCATAAAATCTGATTAAATATTGGGTTTACGAGTCTTTTAGTTACTAGACAAGGTAAAATTTTTATCTTACGAGCCAAATCGCATTTCGAAAGGTGCACACTTGGTTTAAACCGAGAAAGTTTATTTTAATTTTCTACTGGTAGGCTTTTAATCCTACTCAAGCTGAGGAATTTCGAGTATTAGCATTAATTTTAGTTCTTAGTTTTAACAGTATTTGAAGGTTTTTTGCAAAATTTTTTTTATTAGTTTGTTATTAATGTTTATGAGAAAATTATAGGATGAAAGCTTTTGAATTTATTGTTTAGAAAATTTTCCTCTACCAATTTTACTAAATTTAATGAACTCCTTTTAATTAAATTAATGATTTATTTTATTGACTTTATTACTCTTATTTGAGTATTTTGTATTGAGAAGGTTTTTCTTTTAAAAAGCCGCGTATAATTTGAATTGTAGGCGTGGTTTGTAAACGGAGTATTTTATCAGATACTCAAGTTTTATACTTATTCAATGGTAACAGCTAATCGTTTCTGGTCGCAAATTTTTGGTGTTGCTTTCTCTAACAAGCGTTGGTTACATTTTTTCATGTTATTTGTTCCTGTAACAGGTTTATGGATGAGTGCTATCGGTGTTGTTGGATTAGCTTTAAATTTACGTGCATATGATTTTGTTTCTCAAGAAATTCGTGCTGCATCGGATCCAGAATTTGAGACTTTTTATACGAAGAATATTTTATTAAACGAAGGTATTCGAGCTTGGATGGCTGCACAAGATCAGCCTCATGAACAACTTGTATTCCCTGAGGAGGTTCTTCCACGTGGAAACGCTCTTTAATGGAACTCTTAGCGGTCGTGATCAAGAATCCAGTGGATTTGCTTGGTGGTCAGGAAACGCTAGACTTATCAACCTTTCTGGTAAATTATTAGGAGGTGTGTATTGTTTCTATTTAAAGTGAGATAGATTATTTAAAATTTTTAATAACTAAGGTGTACTTTTATAATTTAATTTTAATTTCTTGTTTTATAAGGTTTTTAATTTAACTTTTATATTTTAATTTTGTAAGAGTTCTTAGTTTTTTTGTACGCTGATTGATCAAAATCCTACCTTTTTAAATTAAGTTTAGAGTTGAATGAAAAATTTTAATTTGTTGGGAAAGATAAAATACAAATATTTTTAGATTTTAGTTTTGTTTTATACTTTAAAATGAGTAAATTATATTCCTGGGATTCGCTTTCTTGGAGGAAATCTCAAAATAATCTTTATTTTTTACAAATACGTATTTTTAAATCTATTCTTGTTGGAGATCTTAAAAGAGCTTTGAGAATTCAAAAGCTAATTATTTATTCAAATTCTGCTCGTTTTTTAGCAATTCGGGAAGTTACTCAAGTTCATTTCAATAGAAAGATTTCGGGGATAGATGGAAAAACTTCTTTGCGAAAGATTTCTCTAAGTAACTTAATTTATGATTAAACTGAATTTTTTAATATTTTATACGGGACTGTAGCATATCATTTTGGGGATTTTCGAAGTTTTTATAGAATAAAAATTTGGTTTCATCTTTGATTTTTTTGGGTACTAATTTTACTTGGTTTTAGTCTTTGATTTGGTTATTTTTGTTTTTAACTAATAGATTAGCTTTTTAGGTTAAAATTTAAGTCGTATGCAAAATTGCAGGTACGATTTATAAATAGAATCAATTTTTCAAATTTTATTTAACTTTTACTGAAAGATTTGAATTGGGTGAAATTCTAAGAGTTAATTTTTATGATTGGAAGTTTCAGCGTTTGCAGTGAGTTTTATTTGAGAAAAAGTTTAAGAGCCTTTTATTTGATTAAAAATTTTTATTGTCAAGTTTTTTAATTTTATTTTTAGGAAATTTTTTTGATATTATTTGTTTCGTTATTTTTTTAATTTTATGCCTATTTGATTAGCTGATGTTTTATATGTATCAACTAGAGATTTACGGGATTTTATAATATACAAAAAGTTTTTTAATTCTCAGAATAATCATTTTAATTTGAGTTTTTTTAGTTTTAATTATTTGATTTCTTAGGAAATATTTATTTCAATTGAAATTTTTAAAAATTATAAATAGGTTTATTTTTATAGAATTTATTTCTTAAGTTTTTATTTTTTACTAGAATGGTACAAGTGAAAGTTTGCTTTGATTCTTGGGAAAAAATTGATTGGGATGTTGTAAATTTTTTTGTTAGAAGTTTACGTACTTTGATTTTTAAAGCTAGAAAAAGAGAAGATTTTAAGAATGTTGTCAGATGGCAAAGTATTTTACTTCGATCTAATGCGAATATTTTATATTCGATTTGTAAAGTAGCTTCTAGAGGAAATGTTTCTTGGCCTATTTTTAGGTCTAATTCTTTTTCTACAAAGAGTAAATTTTGGTTTCTTTTTTTGTATTTATCTGGGTTGAATTTTAAAGATTGGTTGATAATAGTCAAGTTTTCTAATAGTTTTCGTTTTAATAGCATTTTCAACCTGCGAGGTTTAATTGTTCAGAGAATGGTAAATAATGCACTTGAACCTGAATGGGACGCTTTTTTTGATTCTGAGTCCTTTTTTCTTAAACCTAAGAATTCTTTTCAGGATGCTTTATCTAGTATATTTTTTTTATTAACTAATCAAAGCGGTAGGATTTGGTTTTTGAAAGCTAGAGTAGAGATTCATTTTTATGACTTGAGTTCGGATATTTCTTATTTTGAAAATATTTTTAGTTCTTTTCCTGCCTATAAACTTGTTTTATTTTGGATAAAAAGTGATTCTCTTAGAATGTTTGATTTTTCAGAAAGGAATTTTTTTGAAATTTCTATTAGATCTTTTTTAGAAAAGACGAATGTTTTCTTGTTACTGATTAACGTTTTTTTGTTCAGGTTAGAAGAAGAATTAAATGTCATTTTTCAACATGAGTTATCTTTTGTCCGATACGGAACGAATTTTGTAATTTTTAGTTCATTAAAAATATTCTGTGAAATTGCATATTATAAGGTTAGTTCATGGTTGAAAAATAATTCTAATTTATTCTTTATTAAAGGAAATATATTTAAAATTCAAAATTCGATCGAATTTTTTGGATATACAATTAAAAAACTTGGTAATTTTTGTTTGATTTCTCCCTGTTCAAGTTTAATAGAACAAATTAAGAAAAGGTTAAAAGAAATTTGGTTTCAAAATTTAAATTCTTCGGTTTCTTTTATGATTTGTTATTTTAATTATATCATTAGAGATTGGATAAAATATTTCAAGGGATTTTTGACGAATAGTATTTTGAATAAGTTAGATTCTTTTATATGGAATCGTAATTTAAGGTATTTAAGAAGAAAAAATCCATCCAAAGGTCGAAATTGGATTTATGATAAGTATTTTTTTGTTTCACGAAGTTCAAAAAAGAAAAGATTCTCTCGTTTTATTCAAGGAACGAATATTTTTTTGTTGAAATTTAGTGATTTTAAGTTTTTAAGATATTTTTTTGTAAAGGATATTTTGTTTTCAAAATTACTTTATCCTAGATTTATGTTGAGAAAGAATTTTGTATTAGGAGAAAAAATATTTAGACTTGGGAATGTGCCTCTTAGCCAAAAATTTTTAGTTTGTCCTCTTTGCTTTAAACTTTTACGAGATAAAAGTCTTTTAACTTTTTTTATTTCAAATTTGCTTTATGAGAGTACTTCGGATATTCTTTTTTTACATCAACGGTGTTATCTAAAAATTATTTTATTCAGATTTCCTAAGCAGTGTATAAAATTGCGTTTATTTAATTTTCTAGTAAGGAAGAAAAATAAAAAATTTCTTTTTAACGAGACTTCTTTTATTTGAGCCAAATATGAAAATCATTCTTTCGGTTCTTGAAGAGCTTTTGTAGCTACTTAAAAATATAAAAAAGTTCCTTTTTTTTGTGAAGATACTATTTTTTTATTAAATATTTTTACTGTTTCTGATCGTGCTTGGCAGTGTTTAGCACGTTTTACATTAGAACCTGTTCATGAAGCAACTTTTCATCCTAGGAATTTTGGTTTCCGAGATTGTTTTTCTGTTCATGATATACAAAGAGTTCTTTTTTTTAATTTGAAAGCTTCTTCTTATGGTATACAGAAAAGAGTTTTAGTAGTAAATTTTTTCGAAAGTTTTTCTGTTAAGAATTTTGATTCTATAATGGAGAAGTTTTTAGCTCCGAAAGGAATGAAAAAAGGTATCTTTTTTTTATTGAAAACGGGTTTACAACTGGCGTTTTTGTCAAATAATCTCAGTTGGGTGAATATTTTAGGTTCTTTATTTTTGAATATTATTCTAAATGGTATTGAAAGTATTCATTCTTGTGTTCGATTTGGTTCTAGAATGATATGTAGGAAAGATTTTTCTCTGAGAATTATTTTTAATATTTTTGACTAGTAAAAAACTTATTATTTTATCTGAGATTTTGTATATTTTAGTTTAGAGTTTATACTTTTGAGCTTCAATTTATTATTTCTAGTTTAATTTTTATTTGGAAAAAATCTTAAAATTTACTAAATATTAATAGGTAAAAAGAAATTGAAATTACGGACCGTTTGGTCTATAAAGCCACCTTTGAAGTAATTCAAATAGATGGTTTAGGAACAGATTTTTTATTTTCTAGTTCATTTTTCTTAAAACCGAAAGATGATGAGAAGCAAATTTTTAAGAAAGTTATTTTTTTCTTAAAAAAAGTAGGTTTAAAATTCAATCGAGTTTCTTTTTTATTAACTTCAAGTGTTAAAGGTTTTGATTTTTTAGGGTGGAATTTTAAAATTCAAAAAGAGTCTAAACTTTATTGCGTTCCAAATTTTACAAATTATCAGAACTTTCAGAATAAGGTAAAGTTTGTAATAAATAATTCAAATTTTGGTTCTAAAGCAAAGGCTATTAAATTATATCCTATTGTTTATAACTGGAGAATTTATCATAAATTTTCCAATTTACATACAAACTCAAAATATTCTTTATTTTTTTTACAACAAAGAGCTTTTAAGACTTTTAATAAGGAAAGAAAACAGAATCGCTTTTCAACGAAACGTCTTTTGAATAAAGCTTTTCCTAATGTTTCTTTATCAAAGCGAAATATTACCTTAAAAATGTTACATTCTCCTTATTTTGGGCATTTAATGTATTGTAAAATTTTAAGAGATAAAGTTTTTCTTTACTGTATTTTTTGCGGAATTTTACGACTAGAATATACAAAAAATTTAATTGATTAAAAGTTGCTTTGTTATAGCAGAAATTTTATCTTCTATAGTTTTAATATTAAGATGTTTTATTTTATTACTTTTTTGAGTGAGATAATTAGAAATTTTGTCTTATTCTTTTAAAAGGATTTTTAATTCGATTTATACAGTATTTTTTAGGTGAAAATCCTGTTTTATTAGTTTGAAAAGTCTTTAAATGAAAGCTGAAAATTTTCATTTATTAAGCGTTATTTTTCAAATATTTTAATTTTTTTTATTAAAACTTTTCTAAAATTATTTTTTTTTCTCCTTAAAGAAAGATATTAAAACTTTTTCGGTTTTGGTTTTAAAAGTAGTGTAAAAAAATAAAAATAAATAAATTTCTTGGAACAATATTATTGTTTTATCTTGCAATACGATGGAGTAAAAAATATCGTACTTATGAAAGTTACTCTAGTAATATTTAATTTTTACTTAAAGCTAAGTGAAATATAAGTTTCTTGCTTGGTTTTTCAACGGAATAAATAAGTAATTTTTTCTAGTTTAAGCTCATGTTGCTCATGCAGGTCTTATTGTTTTTTGGGCAGGAGCTATGAATTTATTTGAAGTGGCTCATTTTACTTCAGACAAGCCTATGTATGAACAGGGTCTTATCCTTTTACCTCATTTAGCTACTCTTGGTTATGGTGTAGGTCCCGGAGGAGAAGTTTTAGATACTTTTCCTTATTTTGTAAGTGGGGTATTACATTTAATTTCTTCTGCTGTTTTAGGTTTTGGTGGTATCTACCATTCATTAGTAGGACCTGAAACTTTAGAGGAATCTTTTCCTTTCTTCGGATATTTATGGAAAGATAAAAATAAAATGACAACTATTTTAGGTATTCATCTTTGCCTTTTAGGTTTCGGAGCTTATTTATTAGTTTGGAAAGCAATGTATTTAGGTGGAGTATATGATACTTGGGCCCCTGGAGGTGGTGATGTTCGAGTAATTACAAATCCTACTCTTAGTCCTTTTGTAATTTTTGGTTATATTCTTAAATCTCCGTTCGGAGGCGATGGATGGATTGCATCTGTCGATAATATGGAAGATGTTATTGGTGGTCATATTTGGATCGGAACTATAGAAATTTTAGGTGGAATTTGGCATATTTTAACTAAGCCTTTTGCTTGGGCACGTAGAGCTTTTGTATGGTCTGGTGAAGCTTATCTATCTTATAGTTTAGCAGCAGTTTCATTAATGGGATTAATTGCTGTTCCAATGTCTTGGTATAATACAACGGTTTATCCAAGTGAATTCTTTGGACCAACTGGTCCTGAGGCATCTCAATCTCAGGCTTTTACTTTCCTTGTACGTGACCAACGTTTAGGTGCAAATGTTGCTTCTGCCCAAGGTCCTACAGGTCTTGGTAAATACTTAATGAGATCTCCTACTGGTGAAATTATTTTCGGTGGTGAAACTATGCGTTTTTGGGTGCGACCGGCTTTTCTCTCAATTTTTAAGAGATAGATGTTTTTAGTAGTTTTTTGCTTTATTCTAATATGGCACATAAAATGGTAATCTTAACGAATGATTAAAATAATTTCGTAAAATAAGCAGTGATTACTTAAAGTATCCGAAAATTAAAATTTTTGAGTACTAAATTAAATTTCATATGGTTAAAGTTATGTTGCTTTAATTTTAGATACTTGTGGGTAACGCATCTCAACTGGTATAATAACTAGTCGCAAAAATGCGAGTTCATTCCTAAGAGGAACTACGCAATGGATTTTTCTGTGTGAGCTTTTAAGTAGAAAAAGTTAGGTATCGAATAAAAAGCTTAAATGAAATCTTAATTACTACTGAATTAAAAACGGTTATAATTCCATGAAATTTAAATGCTATGGATCAGAGAGGTTTATAAAAACCAACGGAAAAAATGGTTAATTTGATCCGTTTGAGCCAAAAGCTTGCGTTACGAAAGGCGCTTATTTGGTTCTATGAGAAAGTGTTAGGTATTTTAGCACTTTACTTTAATGATTTCCGAGGTCCTTGGTTAGAACCTTTACGAGGTCCTAATGGATTAGATCTTAACAAATTAAGAAATGATATTCAACCTTGGCAGGAGCGTCGTGCTGCTGAGTATATGACACACGCGCCTCTAGGTTCGTTAAATTCTGTTGGTGGTGTTGCAACGGAAATTAATGCTGTAAATTATGTTAACCCACGTAGTTGGTTAGCGACTTCTCATTTTGTTCTTGGATTCTTTTTCTTTATTGGGCATCTTTGGCATGCAGGCCGTGCCAGAGCTGCTGCTGCAGGTTTTGAAAAAGGTTTAGATCGTGATAATGAGCCAGTTTTATCAATGCGACCTTTAGATTAAGATTTTTGAATTTATTTTGTATTACTGCAGAATAAATTTTTTATCTCCCTATAATAAGGAGATGGGCCTTCGTGGTGGAATGGTAGACACACATGACTTAAAATCATGTGCATTTTATGCGTGCCGGTTCAAGTCCGGCCGGAGGTAATACTTATTGTTTCTTGCTTTTAAGTAAGTGCTAAATGCCACAGATAGGATTCGAACCTACACAAGACAACTTAGAAGGTTGATGCCCATCCCTTAGGCGACCGTGGCGGATTTCGGATGCTAGTATTAATATAATAAGAAATGGTATTAAAAGTCTTATAAATTTCAGAAAAATTTATAAGACTTCAATTTGTTATATTTGATTGCTTTGATCTTTGCCTTCTTAGCTCAGTGGTAGAGCATCGTATTTGTAATGCGATGGCCGCCGGTTCAAATCCGGCAGAAGGCTAATTAAAGCGGGGTAGAGCAGTCTGGTAGCTCACGGGGCTCATAATCCTGAGGTCGGTGGTTCAAATCCATCTCCCGCCAATATAATGTGTATTGAAGAAAGTTATTTAATTTCAGTAGTTTTCATAATCCGAAGTATTTTATTATAAAGATTATAAATTTTTGATTTTTAAGAAGTAGATTTTATCTTTACTTCTTAAAAAATTAATTGATTTGATCTTCTTCTACATAGATAAGAAATGAAGTAATTACTAATAATGGAAGAGCTAATCCGATTAAAGGAACAAAAATTGAAGGTAAAAAAGAAGCTGACATCTTGTTAAAAAGAGATAAAATTTTTCTTTCTTTAATATTTTTGATTATAACTAAATAAAAAGTATATATTTTTTATATACTTTTATTATAATGAGGATCCAAGGCCGGAATATGCTCCAAAGAAAAATAAAGCTAATAAACCAATAGCCGCAACACCTGCAACTGTTGTTGAGTAGATTTTCTTTTATCTTTTAAATCTCTCATAGAACCAAAAATACATTATAAATATGTGTTTGGCTCAAGCAAAATAATACATTTTTGCCTTAATTCTTCAAGTTTTTTTAATTCTTCAATGCTTGAAGTGAAAAGAACTTTATCCTTTTTAGCAAATTAATATAGGTAGCTAAGTTTTATGCTTCTTAAAAAATAAGATTTTTGGCTTTTAATAAAAACTTTTTTATATTCTCATTTTTGCTTTGACAGATTGTAGGAAAACTGTCTTAGAATTAAAATCATTAGTCTTTTTAAAAGGTATATTTTTCCTTAAGATCTTTTTGTTAAAGATATATTTAAATTATGCTTTAGTAAATTTAGTAAATTTTATATAATTTTGGAAACGCTCTTGCAAAAGAGTTTTATAAAGATTTTTATTTTAACGCAGCACATCGCACCCCACAACCCAAAGTGGGATTCTCCCAGTAGTTCCTGTATTAGACATAGATAATAATCCTATAATAAAACTTTAAACTTTAAACTCTAAGAGGGGTCGAATAAAAATTAGAATCTCCCCGATAAATCTATTATTTTTATAAAATTTTAATAGATTTAGTTAAAAATATAGCTAGAAAACAAAACAGCAAGAACAAAAATTAATAATAATCCCCAGTATAGACTAGTACGATTTTTAAGATCGAAAAATTCGTCTTTTAAATCCGGATAAGATTTAATATTCATCCGGCTTTATAAAGTAAAAAGAACTTCATATAAATTATGATTATTTAGAAAAATTCGATAAGGATGCAAAATTTTTATTTTACCAAGTATGATTTTTAGTTTAAATTCCGAAATGAATTAAGTATTGAAATTTTTTAAAAAATAAAATCAAGCTTTGTTTTTATCTAAAGTAAAACAAAATTTTTTAGGATTAAACTCAAAAAATTAGAATGAACTTTTCTTAATTCCATTATTAATAAATAATACTAATTCTACTGTTTGCTTATTTGGATTAGGTTGTGTCATAGAAAAATTTTAAATCTGAATAAGAAACTTTTTACAAAAGGTAAGTTTCATTAGAAGCAAAACAAAAAGTTGTTACGCTTCTGTAAATTTTTATATTTTTTATAATTTTCTCTTGAAAAATCAACGCTGAATAAATTGCATCGCAGATATAGATCCAATGAAAAAGACTGTTGGTACTGCTAAAGCATGAACAGCAAGCCAACGGAAAGTAAAAATTGGATAAGTTAGTTGTTTATTTGTTGTCATAAATTTTTGTTTCTATTTTATTAATTCATTAACTTGCTCTAAAGCATTAAAACGATCAGAAATTAAAGGGATTTCTTGTCTAGTTTCTGTAAAGTACTCATTTGGTCTTGGGGTACCAAAAACATCATAAGCAAGACCCGTACTTACAAAAATCCATCCAGCTACAAACAAAGATGGAATAGTAACACTATGAATTACCCAGTAACGAATACTTGTAATAATATCTGAAAAAGGACGTTCTCCTGTTGAACCTGCCATATTAAACTCCTATAAAATTTTCTTTTAATTAAAACTTGTATGTTCTCAGATTGTAAACGAATTATCTATCTGTTAAGATTTAACCAAATTTTCCTGATGTAGAAGCTATTAAAAATGCTGCATATGTGAAAACATATCCTACTGAAAAATGAGCTAAACCTACTAATCTTGCTTGAACAATAGATAATGCTACTGGTTTATCTTTCCAACGAACCGTATTAGCAAGAGGTGTACGCTCATGTGCCCAAGCTAAAGTTTCTATAAGCTCTTGCCAATATCCACGCCAAGAAATTAAAAACATAAATCCAGTAGCCCAAACTAGATGACCAAAAAGAAACATCCAACCCCAAACAGCTAAACTATTCATACCAAAAGGATTATAACCATTGATTAATTGAGAAGAGTTTAACCAAAGATAATCTCTTAACCATCCCATTAGATAAGTAGAAGATTCATCGAATTGACTAGGATTTCCTTGCCACAATGTAATGTGCTTCCAATGCCAATAGAAAGTTGTCCATCCAATTGTATTTAACATCCAGAAAACAGATAAGTAAAAAGCATCCCAGGCAGAGATGTCACATGTACCACCACGCCCTGGACCGTCACAAGGAAAACTATAACCAAAATCTTTCTTATCAGGCATTAACTTAGACGCTCGTGCATCAAGTGCTCCTTTAACTAAAATAAGTGTTGTAGTATGTAAACCTAAAGCAATCGCATGATGTACTAAAAAATCTCCAGGACCAATGATTAAAAAAAGAGAATTAGTACTATTATTTATAGCTGATAACCATCCTGGTAACCATATACTTTGGCCAGCGGAAAAAGCAGCATTTGTCTTTGAAGATAATAAAACATCAAACCCATATAAAGCTTTTCCTTGAGCAGCTTGAATCCACTGAGCAAAAACAGGCTCAATTAAAATTTGCTTCTCAGGAGTTCCAAATGCTTGCATAACATCATTATGAACATATAATCCTAAAGTATGAAAACCTAAAAATAGTGAAACCCAACTCAGGTGAGAGATTATTGCTTCTTTATGGTTTAAAATACGAGCTAAAACATTTCCTTTGTTTTGTTCTGGATCATAATCTCTAATAAAAAAGATAGCACCATGTGCAAAGGCTCCAGTCATAATGAATCCAGCAATGTATTGATGGTGAGTGTATAAAGCTGCCATTGTTGTATAATCTTGAGCCATGAAAGCATATGGAGGTAGAGCATACATATGCTGAGCTACCATTGATGTAATAACACCTACCGAAGCTAAAGCTAAACCTAATTGAAAATGAAGTGAATTATTAACAGTATCATAAAGGTTTTTGTGGCCTTCACCTAATTTACCACTAGGTGGTGTATGGGCATTTAGAATTTCTTGCATATTATGCCCAATACCGAAATTTGTACGATACATGTGACCTGCAATAATAAAAATTACTGCAATTGCTAGATGGTGATGTGCCATATCTGTTAACCAAAGACTTTTTGTTTCTGGATGAAAACCACCTAAAAACGTTAATATGGCTGTACCAGCACCTTCTGACGTACCAAAAATATGACTTGGAGAATCTGGATTCTCAGCGTAAACAGACCAATTCCCACTAAAAAATGGACCTAAACCTGCTGGGTGTGGTGGAGTACTTAAGAAATTATTCCAACGAACGTGTTGACCACGTGACTCAGGAATTGCTACATGAATTAAATGTCCTGTCCAAGCTAATGAACTAGTACCAAAAAGTCCAGCTAAGTGATGATTTAAGCGAGATTCTGCATTTTTAAACCAAGATACTTTCGGCTCAAATTTTGGCTGTAGATGTAACCATCCAGCAAAAAGCATTAATAGAGCTAAAACCACTAGAAAAATAGATCCATTGAAAAGATCAGAATTTGTACGCATTCCAATTGTATACCACCACTGGTAAACTCCAGAAAATGCTATATTAACAGGACCTGGTGCTTGTGCTCTAGTAAATGCTTCCACAGCAGGTTGACCAAAATGCGGATCCCAAATACCATGTGCAATTGGTCGAACATGAAGAGGATCAGTAATCCAAAGTTCGAAGTTACCTTGCCATCCTACATGAAATAGATTTCCAGATGTCCAAAGAAAAATAATGGCTAACTGTCCAAAGTGAGAAGCAAAAATCTTTTGATAAAGGTTTTCTTCTGTCATATTATCATGATAAAACTAAGAAATTTAATTTCTTGTTAATAAACGTAACGAAATAATATTTTATTATTACGCTTTAAAACTTTTTTAAAAAAATAAAATTCTTCAAACAATTCATTATTTTTAAGCTTGATTAATCATTTTTAACTTTAATAAATAATTTCTTTTCGGAAGAATTATAAAATCTAAATGATTTAGTGAGAGTCCGAAAATTAAAATTCCTAATTGAACGCTATAAAACGTTTTTTCTTATTCTTAAAAAAAATACTAATCTGATAAAATAAGTTATCCTAAATATTTTAATAGATTTTAAATATTGTATTTTCATATTAAACTAGATGATTCGCACACTCTCAAAGTCATGAGCAGTAGCCAAGCCGAACCAAATACGACGAGTCGTTGGATCTTGAGCAAGACCTTGACTGAATCGCGGAAATTTTGTTGCCATAGCTTATAATCTCCTTAAAATTTTACTACATTTAAACCTTATTTAATAACTTTTTATATTAACCTACAGCTATTATTCTAGCTAAAAAGAAAGACCAAGTAGTAGCAATACCACCTAATAAATAATGAGCAACACCTACAGCACGACCTTGTGTAATACTTAGCGCACGAGGTTGAATAGCTGGGGCTACTTTTAATTTATTATGGGCCCAAACGATTGATTCAATTAATTCTTGCCAATACCCTCGACCACTAAACAAGAACATTAAACTAAAAGCCCAAATGAAATGGGCTCCTAAAAATATTAATCCGTAAGCAGAAAGAGCAGAACCATAAGATTGAATAACCTGCGATGCTTCAGCCCATAAAAAGTCTCTTAACCAACCATTTACAGTAATAGAACTCTGAGCAAAATTACCACCAGTAATATGTGAAATACCATTTGAAGTCACACTTCCCCAAACATCAGATTGCATCTTCCAACTAAAATGAAAAATCGCTACAGAAATAGAATTATAGTTAAACTAGAAGATTATAAAAATCACCCGTTATAAAGATCCGGACATGAAATTTTCATTTCATCCGGCTCAAAAAAAGTAAAATCTTTATTAAAAACTTAATATTCATTTTTAAATAGCATACTTATAATTAAACTAAATCCAAGAAATTTTTGGAAGAAATAAAAATTTTTTGTGACTCTTTTTTTCTATTCTTAAAGAACAAAAAACCCAATTATCTTTAAAATATTTTCCTTGAAAAAAATATATATTTTCAGAAGGAAAATATTTTTCTTTTATAAATGATCTAGAATTCTTATCAGAACCCATATAAAATATCTGTGATTGTAAAACAAGAAAACTTTTTAGATCTAAAATACTTAAAATCCTATCATTTTTTCTATTGTAAAGAAAAAAATTAAACCAAAAGAAAATAAAAGCACGTAAATTCAAAATCATAAAAATTCAAATAAATCAAAAAAATTTTCTTTTCATGACACTTTACATGAAATACTTTTCATAAAGCGCAACTGTACTTTAAATAAAATTAAAAAATCTTTTGTTTTTCTTCAAATCTTATGTTTTTAACTAGAACTTTTTATAGTAAAAAATCTACCTAAATTATGAGCAAAATAGATATTTCAAAAATAAAATAAAGATTCTTTAATAATATGAAATATTTCTAATTAAACAAACCGACAAAATTAGTATAAGCTCTTGCATAAATTTTATATGCAATTACTAAAATTAAAAACTTTTAGGAATTCCTATCATATTTATTTTAGAAAAAATTAAAAATATTAACAAAACACACTAGGTAGAAATATTACAATTTTTCTCTATCAAATATTTAAAAAGAGTAAGGAATCTAATAACATAAATCTTTGGAAAGTGTACTTTCGAATATTTAGAAGAATTTAAAAGAATTCGAATACTCAAAAAGTTAAAATTATTTTTCGATATTTTAAAAGAATTTCTAAGGTAAGAAATTACTTTATCTAAATTTTCTAACATAAAAAACTGCATTTTAGATTCAAAAGTACTTAAAAGAAAAACATCACAAAAAAAAGATACAAAGTAATCCGCGAATCTAACAGAAAAAA
Source organism: Eutreptiella sp. 'Long Island Sound 2002' (assembly GCA_964036045.1). Classification (NCBI taxonomy): domain Eukaryota; phylum Euglenozoa; class Euglenophyceae; order Eutreptiales; family Eutreptiaceae; genus Eutreptiella; species Eutreptiella sp. 'Long Island Sound 2002'. The sequence continues at coordinate 3,331 of OZ038405.1, read as the reverse complement.
TTTGTTTATTACAACAAAAACTTCTAGAAAAAGTAAAAAAATCTAATTTAATTAGAAACATATTTAAAATTAAAGAAAAAAGAAGCCAATCGATCACCAAAATATCAATTTTATCACTACTTAATACTTTTATTAAAGATTTATGCAAAACTTTCCTATTATACTCAAAAAACAAAAAAAACACAAATTTTTCTATAAAAAAAATTTCTCTGATTTGAAAAATGAAAGATTTAAATTGAAAAATATTAATCAAAATCTCTAAATTCTTATTATGAAATTAGAACAAAAATAGCCCTATTCTGGAACCGTACCAGCAAAATTTGCATACAGCTCTTTTCAATATGTATATCACATTCTTCTTAAAATTTAATTTTAAATCAATAAGCCACAGAACTTAATTAAAACAAAAATATAAAATATTACTAAAAGTTTTGTATTAAAAATTAAAAAAATGGATTAAAAATTTTTTATAAATATACTTTACTTAAATAATATGCTCATTCTTAGCTTTCTAAATGAAATAACCAAGTCTATTATAAACTTAAAACATTTCCTATTGTCAGAATAAAAGATTCTTCGCACTAATACTAAACAATGAGATTCCTCAAAATTTAACTTCTCTAAGAAAAAAATTGATTTTTTGTAAAAGAAAAAATTTCCTAAAAAAGACCGGGAATATAATAAAGCTTTCCACTCGGGCTCTAAAATAAGAAAAAGCAACAACTTTTTAAACAAATTTAAATAACTTTTTGAATTAAAAAAAGTATCTTCCTTATAGAAAAATTCAAATAAAATATTATTAAATAAAACACAAATTTTATCGTTTTCTGAAGTAAGAATTTTGTCTTCGTGAATTAAAATATATTTCAAAATTAATAAACGTAATTCCAAAACTTTCAATAACCTAAATTGAAGAAAACGAACAACATGCCTCTTCTTAAAAAAACTAAAATAATATAATCTATATTTAATATTAAGAACAAATCTATCTAAAAGAATCCAATGAATATTTTCTTGATTAATAATCATTATTAGTTAAAATATTACAATTTATTATATAGTTTATTAAAATAAATATAAAATCCTCTAAAATTTTAAAAAATTAAAACCTCTTTTTTCTAAAAAAAACCAAGGTAAGAACTCTTCACATTATTAATCCACTTAAACTTTTAAACTAGGATGAAGTTTTAAAATAAAAATTTCTATAAAATAACTTTAATGAAAATATTATACCCTGAACATTAGAATTTCTGCTAAATATGAAATATTTTTCATACCGAAATAAAATTTATATAAGAAAGGATTTTAACCTTAATTTTAGAAATAAGCGAAATTTAAAAATTACATAGCATCGAAACTAAAATAAAATTATAAAGTACCGATAAAAGAGTCACACCATCCAAAAAAGACCAAGGAAAATATGATCCCACGCAGAACTTTGACATGTACCACCACGTCCTGGACCATCACATGGGAATCGGAAACCTAAATTAGCTTTATCAGGAATTAGACGCGAACTTCGAGAAAAGAGAACACCTTTAAGTAATATAAGAACAGTAACATGAATAGTAAAAGCATGAATATGGTGAACCATAAAATCTGCCGTACCTAAAGGAATTGGCATCATAGCAACCTTTCCACCTACAGTAACAATATCACCTCCCCAAGATGAACTTGTAGCTAGAGTTGCATTAGGTGCAGTTAAGTTAGGAGCTAAATAATGTGTATTTTGAATCCATTGTGCAAAAACAGGCTGAAGCTGAATAGCAGTATCAGAAAACATGTCTTGAGGACGCCCTAAAGCTGACATAGTATCATTATGAATATATAAACCAAAACTATGTAAACCTAAGAAAATACAAACCCAATTTAAATGAGAAATAATAGCATCTCGGTGGCGTAAAACACGATCTAATAAATTGTTATAATTACTAGATGAATCATAATCACGAACCATAAAAATTGCTGCATGGGCTGCTGCACCAACTATACAAAATCCTCCAATCCAAAGATGATGAGTAAAAATAGAAAGCTGAGTTCCATAATCCGTAGCAAGATAAGGATAAGGTGGCATCGAATACATATGCTGGGCAACAATAATTGAAAGTGAACCAAGTAAAGCTAAATTTAAACTTAACTGAGCATGCCAAGACGTAGTAAAAATTTCATATAATCCTTTATGACCTTGACCTGTGAATGGACCTTTATGTCCTTCTAAAATCTGCTTGATGCTATGTCCAATACCCCAATTAGTTTTATACATGTGACCTGCAAAGATAAATAAAACAGCTAATGCTAAATGATGGTGAGCAGTATCACTTAACCACAATCCACCAGTAACAGGATTTAATCCTCCACGAAATGTAAGAAAATCTAAATATTCTGACCAATTTAAAGTAAAGAAAGGTGATAATCCTTTGGCAAAACTGGGATACAATTGTGCCATTAAATCTCTATTAATTAAAAATTCATGTGGAAGAGGGATTTCTTTAGGATCTACCCCAGCATCTAATAATTTATTAATAGGTAAAGAAATATGGATTTGGTGACCTGCCCAAGATAAACAACCTAATCCTAAAAGTCCACTTAAATGGTGATTTAACATAGATTCTACATTTTGGAACCACTCAAGTTTAGGAGCCGCTTTATGATAATGAAACCAGCCCGCAAAGAAAAGTAATCCCGCAAAAATTAATCCAGCTACTGCAGTACCATACAATTGAACATTATTAGTTATACCAGCGGCGCGCCAGATCTGAAAAAATCCAGAAGTAATTTGTACACCTTGGAAACCTCCACCAACATCACCATTTAAAATCTCTTGGCCTACAACTGGCCAAACTACTTGGGCACTAGATTTAATATGAATTGGATCTGTTAGCCAAGATTCATAATTAGAAAAACGAGCACCATGAAAAAACATACCACTTAGCCAAATTTCAATTATCGCAAGCTGACCAAAATGTGCGCTGAAAACTTTACGAGAAATATCTTCTAGATCCGTAGTATGACTATCAAAATCATGTGCATCAGCATGCAAATTCCAAATCCAAGTTGTAGTCTCAGGACCTTTAGATAGAGCGCGGGAAAAATGACCTGGTTTAGACCATTTTTCAAACGAAGTCTCTACCGTATTACGATCTACCACGACTTGAACTTTTTTTGCCTCTCGCTTAGATGGACTTATTGTCATTGAGAATCTCCTCTCTTTTGACAAAATATAAAATACTTACCCCAAAATTAAAAATTACCAGAAAATGCCAGGAACCAGATTTGAACTGGTGACACAAGGATTTTCAGTCCTCTGCTCTACCGACTGAGCTATCCCGGC
>CAXIWF010002288.1:0-28179 GCA_964036045.1 Eutreptiella sp. 'Long Island Sound 2002' | reverse complement strand
TCCAGCTCTCTGAAAAAGCGCGCGGCGCGGCGGCGCGTCCGGCTCTCTGAAAAAGCGCGCGGCGCGGCGGCGCGTCCGGCTCTGTGAAAAAGCACGCGGCGCGGCGGCAGTCCGGCTCTCTGAAAAAGCGCGCGGCGCGGCGGCGCGTCCGGCACTCTGAAAATGCGCGCGGCGCGGCGGCGCGTCCGGCACTCTCAAAAAGCGCGTGGCGCGGCGGCGCGTCCGGCACTCTGAAAAAGCGCGCGGCGCGGCGGCGCGTCCGGCTCTTAAAAAGCGCGCGGTGCGGTGGCGGGGAGGGGGGGGGGGGGGGCTGACAGACCAATGGAGGGGGGCGGGGGGGGGGGGGGGGTACAGACCTCGGAATGGGGGGCGTGACAGACCATTGGGGCGGGGGGAGGGGGGGGGCGTGACAGACGTTCGGGGGGGGGGGGGGCGGGGGGGGCGTCTGGCTCCCTAAAAAAGCGCGCGGTGCGGTGGCGGAGGGGGGGGGGGCGTGACAGACGTGGGGGGGGGGGGGGGGGGGGGGGGGCTGACAGACCGTTGGAAAGGGGGGGGGTTTGTGGGGCGTGAAAGACTATTGGGGCGGGCGGGGGGGGGGGGGGGGGGGGGGGGGGGGGGCATGACAGACGTTCGGGGGGGGGGCGGGGAGGGGGGGGGGCTTGAAAGACGTTGGGGCGGGGGGCTGACAGACCGTTGGAAGGGGGGGGGGCTGACAGACCGTTGTTGTTTGGGGGGGGGGGGGGGGGAAAGACCGTTGGAAGGGGCGGGGGCGGGGGGGGGGGGGGGGGGGGGGGGTTACAGACCGTTGGAAGGGGTGGGGGGATGACAGACGTTCGGGAGGGGGGGGGGGGGATGAAAGACCAATGGGGCGGGGGGGGGGCGTGACGGACCGTAAGAGGGGGGGGGTCTAACAGACCGTTGGAGGAGGGGTGAGGGGGGGGGGGGGGGGGGGGGGGGGCGACCGGGGGGGGGGGGGGGGGGGGGCACAACCTGTTGGAGACCGCGGCGCAGAGGCACGTCCAGCTCTCTGAAAAAGCGCGCGGCGCGGCGGCGCGTCCGGCTCTCTGAAAAAGCGCGCGGCGCGGCGGCGCGTCCGGCTCTGTGAAAAAGTGCGCGGCGCGGCGGCAGTCCGGCTCTCTGAAAAAGCGCGCGGCGCGGCGGCGCGTCCGGCACTCTGAAAATGCCCGCGGCGCGGCGGCGCGTCCGGCACTCTCAAAAAGCGCGCGGCGCGGCGGCGCGTCCGGCTCTTAAAAAGCGCGCGGCGCGGCGGCGCGTCCGGCTGTCTAAAAAAGCGCGCGGTGCGGTGGCGGGGAGGGGGGGGGGGGGGGGGGGGCTGACAGACCGTGGGAGTGGGGGCGGGGGGGGGGGTACAGACCTCGGAATGGGGGGGCGTGACAGACCATTGGGGCGGGGGAGGGGGGGGGCGTGACAGACGTTCGGGGGGGGGGGGCGGGGGGGGCGTCCGGCTCTCTAAAAAAGCGCGCGGTGCGGTGGCGGAGGGGGGGGGGGGGGGGGGCTGACAGACCGTTGGAAGGGGGGGGGGATGACAGACGTTCGGGGGGGGGGGGAGTTTGGGGGGCGTGAAAGACTATTGGGGCGGGGGGGGGGGGGGGGGGGGGGGGGGGCATGACAGACGTTCGGGGGGGGTCCGGCTCTCTAAAAAAGCGCGCGGCGCGGCGGCGCGTCCGGCTCTCTGCAAAAGCGCGCGGTGCGGTGGCGGAGGGGCGGGGGGGGGGCGTGACAGACGTGGGGGGGGGGGGGGGGGGGTTGACAGACGTTCGGGGGGGGGGGGGGGGGGGGGGGGGGGCGTGACAGACCGGCGGAGGGGGGGGGGGGGGCGGGGGGGCTGATAGACCATAGAAGGGGGGGCGGCGCGGCGGCGCGTCCGGCACTCTGAAAAAGCGCGCGGCGCGGCGGCGGGGGGGGGGGGGGGGGGGGGGGGGCGTGACAGACGTTGGGGCGGGGAGCTGACAGACTGTTGGAAGGGGGGGGGTGGGGGGCGTGTCAGACCGTTGTTGTTTGAGGGGGGGGGCAGACCGTTGGAAGGGGCGGGGGCGGGGGGGGGGGGGGGGGCTAACAGACCGTTGGAAGGGGGGGGGATGACAGACGTTCGGGGGGGGGGGGGGGGGGGGGGGGCATGAAAGCCCATTGGGGCGGGGGGGGCGTGACAGACCGTAAGAGGGGGGGGGGGGGGAGGGGTGACAGACCGTTGGAGGAGGGGGGGGGGGGGGGGGGGGGCGCACAACCTGTTGGAGACCGCGGCAGCGCGTCCAGCTCTCTGAAAAAGCGCGCGGCGCGGCGGCGGCGGGGGGGGGGGGGGGGGGGGGGGTGACAGGCGTTGGGGCGGGGGGCTGACAGACCGTTGGAAGGGGGGGGGTGGGGGGCGTGTCAGACCGTTGTTGTTTGGCGGGGGGGGGGGGGGCTGACAGACCGTTGGAAGGGGGGGGGGGGGGGATGAAAGACCAATGGGGCGGGGGGGGGGGGGGGCGTGACAGACCGTAAGAGGGGGGGGGGGGGGTGACAGCCTGTTGGAGACCGCGGCAGCGCGTCCAGCTCTCTGAAAAAGCGCGCGGCGCGGCGGCGCGTCCGGCTCTCTGAAAAAGCGCGCGGCGCGGCGGCGCGTCCGGCTGTCTAAAAAAGCGCGCGTTGCGGTGGCGGGGAGGGGGGGGGGGGGGGCTGACAGACCGTTGGAGGGGGGGGGGGGGTACAGACCTCGGGTTGGGGGGGCGTGACAGACCATTGGGGCGGGGGGAGGGGGGGGCCGTGACAGACGTTCGGGGGGGGGGGGGGGGGGGCTGACAGACCGTTGGAAGGGGGGGGGCGATGACAGACGCTCGGGGGGGGGGGGGTTTGGGGGGCGTGAAAGACTATTGGGGGGGGGTGATAGACCGTAGAAGACGGGGGGGGCGGGGGGGGGGGGGCATGACAGACCGTTGGAAGGGGGGGGGGGGGGGGATGACAGACGTTCGGGGGGGGGGGGGGGGGGGGGTGATAGACCATAGAAGGGGGGGGACGACGGACGTTGGGGGGGGGGGGGGCAAAAACCCGTTGGAGACCGCGGCGGCGCGTCCGGCTCTCTGAAAAAGCGCGCGGCGCGGCGGCGCGTCCGGCCCTCTGAAAAAGCGCGCTGCGCGGCGGCGGGGGGGGGGGGGGGGCGTGACAGACGTTGGGGCGGGGGGCTGACAGACCGTTGGAAGGGGAGGGTAGGGGGGCGTGTCAGACCGTTGTTGTTTGGGGGGGGGGGGGGGGGGCAGACCGTTGGAAGGGGGGGGGGGGGGCTGACAGACCGTTCGAAGGGGGGGGGGGGGGATGACAGACGTTCGGGGGGGGGGGGGGGGGGGGCGACGGATGGGGGGGGGGGGGGGGCACAACCTGTAGGAGACCGCGGCAGCGCGTCCAGCTCTCTGAAAAAGCGCGCATCGCGGCGGCGCGTCCGGCTCTCTGAAAAAGCGCGCGGCGCGGCGGCGCGTCCGGCTCTCTGAAAAAGCGCGCGGCGCGGCGGCGCGTCCGGCTCTCTGAAAAAGCGCGCGGCGCGGCGGCAGTCCGGCTCTCTGAAAAAGCGCGCGGCGCGGCGGCGCGTCCGGCACTCTGAAAAAGCGCGCGGCGCGGCGGCGCGTCCGGCACTCTGAAAAAGCGCGCGGCGCGGCGGCGCGTCCGGCTCTTAAAAAGGGCGCGGCGCGGCGGCGCGTCCGGCTGTCTAAAAAAGCGCGCAGTGCGATGGCGGGGAGGGGGGGGGGGGGGGGGGGGGGCTGACAGACCGTTGAAAAAGGGGGGGGGGGGGGTACAGACCTCGGGTTGGGGGGGCGTGACAGGCCATTGGGGCGGGGGGAGGGGGGGGCGTGACAGACGTTCGGGGGGGGGGCGGGGGGGGCGTCCGGCTCTCTAAAAAAGCGCGCGGTGCGGTGGCGGAGGGGGGGGTGGGGGGGGGGGGGGGGCGTGACGGACGGGGGGGGGGGGGGGCTGACAGATCGTTGGAAGGGGCGGGGGGGATGACAGACGTTCGGGGGGGGGGGTTTGGGGGGCATGAAAGACTATTGGGGCGGGGGGGGGGGGGGCTGATAGACCGTAGAAGACGGGGGGGGACGACGGATGTGGGGGGGGGGGGGGGGGGGGGGGGGGGGGGGATGACAGACGTTTGGGGGGGGGGGGGGGGCGTCCGGCTCTCTAAAAAAGCGCGCGGCGCGGCGGCGCGTCCGGCTCTCTGCAAAAGCGCGCGGTGCGGTGGCGGAGGGGGGGGGGGGGGGGGGGGGGGGCGTGACAAACGTTGGGCTGGGGGGGGGGCTGACCGACCGTTGGAAGGGGGGGGGATGACAGACGTTCGGGGGGGGGGGGGGGGTGGCTTATAGACCGTAGAAGGGGGGGGGGGCGACGGACATGAGGGGGGGGGGGGGGCAAAAACCCGTTAGAGACCGCGGCAGCGCGTCCGGCTCTCGGAAAAAAGCGCGGCGCGCGGCGGCGCGTCCGGCTCTTTGAAAAAGCGCGCGGCGCGGCGGCGCGTCCGGCTCTCTGAAAAAGCGCGCGGCGCGGCGGCGCGTCCGGCTCTCTGAAAAAGCGCGCGGCGCGGCGGCGCGTCCGGCTCTTAAAAAGCGCGTGGCGCGGCGGCGCGTCCGGCTCTCTAAAAAAGCGCGCGGAGCGGTGGCGGAGGGGGGGGGGGGGGCGTGACAGACGTTGGGGTGGGGGGATGACAGACCGTTGGAAGGGGGGGGGGGGCGTCTCAGACGGTTGTTGTTTGGGGGGGGGGGGGGGGGGGGGGGGGGGGGGGGGGCATAAAAAACACTTGGGGGGGGGGGGGGGGGGGGGGGGGGCGTGACAGACCGTAAGAGGGGGGGGATGGGCGGGGGGGGTGACAGACCGTTGGAGGGGGGGGGGGGGGGGGCACAACCTGTTGGAGACCGCGGCAGCGCGTCTAGCTCTCTGAAAAAGCGCGCAGCGCGGCGGCGCGTCCGGCTCTCTGAAAAAGCGCGCGGCGCGGCGGCGCGTCCGGCTCTCTGAAAAAGCGCGCGGCGCGGCGGCGCGTCCGGCTCTCTGAAAAAGCGCGCGGCGCGGCGGCGCGTCCGGCTCTCTAAAAAAGCGCGCGGCGCGGCGGCGCGTCCGGCTCTCTAAAAAAGCGCGCGGCGCGGCGGCGCGTCCGGCTCTTAGAAAGGGCGCGGCGCGGTGGTTGGGGGGGGGGGGGGCTGACAGACCGTTGGAAGGGGGGATGACACACGTTCGGGGGGGGGGGGGGTGACAGACCGTTGGACTGGGGGGGGGGGGGGTGACAGACGTTGGGGGGGGGGGGGGGCGGGGCTGACAGACCTCGGGTTGGGGGGGCGTGACAGACCATTGGGGCGGGGGGAGGGGGGGGCAAAAGCGCGCGGCGCGGCGGCGCGTCCGGCTCTCTGAAAAAGCGCGCGGCGCGGCGGGGCGTCCGGCTCTCTGAAAAAGCGCGCGGCGCGGCGGGGCGTCCGGCTCTCTGAAAAAGCGCGCGGCGCAGCGGCGCGTCCGGCACTCTGAAAAAGCGCGCGGCGCGGCGGCGCGTCCGGCTCTCTGAAAAAGCGCGCGGCGCCGCGGCGCGTCCGGCTCTCTGAAAAAGCGCGCGGCGCAGCGGCGCGTCCGGCACTCTGAAAAAGCGCGCGGCGCGGCGGCGCGCCCGGCTCTGTGAAAAAGCGCGCGGCGCGGCGGCGCGTCCGGCTCTTAAAAAGCGCGTGGCGCGGCGGCGCGTCCGGCTCTCTGAAAAAGCGCGCGGCACGGTGGCGGGGGGGGGGGGGGGGCGTGACAGACGTTGGGGTCGGGGGATGACAGACCGTTGGAAGGGGGGGGGGGGCGTCTCAGACGGTTGTTGTTTGGGGGGGGGGGGGGGGGGGGATAAAAAACACTTGGGGGGGGGGGAGGGGGGGGGGGGGGGTGACAGACCGTAAGAGGGGGGGGTTGGGGGGGAGGGGGGTGACAGACCGTTGGAGGGGGGGGCACAACCTGTTGGAGACCGCGGCAGCGCGTCTAGCTCTCTGAAAAAGCGCGCGGCGCGGCGGCGCGTCCGGCTCTCTGAAAAAGCGCGCGGCGCGGCGGCGCGTCCGGCTCTCTGAAAGAGCCCACGGCGCGGCGGCGCGTCCGGCTCTCTGAAAAAAGCGCGCGGCGCGGCGGCGCGTCCGGCTCTCTGAAAGAGCCCGCGGCGCGGCGGCGCGTCCGGCTCTCTGAAAAAGCGCGCGGCGCGGCGGCGCGTCCGGCTCCCTGAAAAAGCGCGCGGCGCGGCGGCGCGTCCGGCTCTTAAAAAGCGCGCGGCGCGGTGGTTGGGGGGGGGGGGGGGGGAAGGGGCTGACAGACCGTTGGAAGGGGGGGGGGGGATGACAGACGTTCGGGGGGGGGGATGACAGACCGTTGGAGGGGGGGGGGGGTGACAGACGTTCGGGGGGGGGGGGGGGGGGGGCTGACAGACCTCGGGTTGGGGGGGCGTGACAGACCATTGGGGCGGGGGGAGGGGGGGGGCAAAAGCGCGCGGCGCGGCGGCGCGTCCAGCTCTCTGAAAAGGCGCGCGGCGCGGCGGGGCGTCCGGCTCTCTGAAAAAGCGCGCGGCGCGGCGGCGCGTCCGGCTCTCTGAAAAAGCGCGCGGCGCGGCGGCGCGTCCGACTCTCTGAAAAAGCGCGCGGCGCGGCGGCGCGTCCGGCTCTCTGAAAAAGCGCGCGGCGCGGCGGCGCGTCCGGCTCTCTGAAAAAGCGCGCGGCGCGGCGGCGCGTCCGGCTCTCTGAAAGAGCCCGCGGCGCGGCGGCGCGTCCGGCTCTCTGAAAAAGCGCGCGGCGCGGCGGCGCGTCCGGCTCCCTGAAAAAGCGCGCGGCGCGGCGGCGCGTCCGGCTCTTAAAAAGCGCGCGGCGCGGTGGTTGGGGGGGGGGGGGGGAAGGGGCTGACAGACCGTTGGAAGGGGGGGGGGGGATGACAGACGTTCGGGGGGGGGGATGATAGACCGTTGGAGGGGGGGGGGGGGTGACAGACGTTCGGGGGGGGGGGGGGGGGGCTGACAGACCTCGGGTTGGGGGGGCGTGACAGACCATTGGGGCGGGGGGAGGGGGGGGGCAAAAGCGCGCGGCGCGGCGGCGCGTCCAGCTCTCTGAAAAGGCGCGCGGCGCGGCGGGGCGTCCGGCTCTCTGAAAAAGCGCGCGGCGCGGCGGCGCGTCCGGCTCTCTGAAAAAGCGCGCGGCGCGGCGGCGCGTCCGACTCTCTGAAAAAGCGCGCGGCGCGGCGGCGCGTCCGGCTCTCTGAAAAAGCGCGCGGCGCGGCGGCGCGTCCGGCTCTCTGAAAAAGCGCGCGGCGCGGGGGCGCGTCCGGCTCTCTGAAAAAGCGCGCGGCGCGGCGGCGCGTCCGGCTCTCTGAAAAAGCGCGCGGCGCGGCGGCAGTCCGGCTCTCTGAAAAAGCGCGCGGCGCAGCGGCGCGTCCGGCACTCTGCAAAAGCGCGCGGCGCGGCGGCGCGTCCGGCACTCTGAAAAAGCGCGCGGCGCGGCGGCGCGTCCGGCTCTTAAAAAGCGCGCGGCGCGGCGGCGCGTCCGGCTGTCTAAAAAAGCGCGCAGTCCGGTGGCGGGGAGGGGGGGGGGGGGGCTGACAGACCGTTGGAGGGGGGGGGGGGGGGGTACAGACCTCGGGTTGGGGGGGCGTGACAGGCCATTGGGGCGGGGGGAGGGGGGGGCGTGACAGACGTTCGGGGGGGGGGGGGGGGGGGCGTCCGGCTCTCTAAAAAAGCGCGCGGTGCGGTGGCGGAGGGGGGGGGGGGGTGACGGACGGGGGGGGGGGGGGGCTGACAGACCGTTGGAAGGGGCGGGGGGGGATGACAGACGTTCGGGGGGGGGGGGGGGGGGTTTGGGGGGCATGAAAGACTATTGGGGCGGGGGGGGGGGGGGGGCTGATAGACCGTAGAAGACGGGGGGGGGGACGACGGATGTGGGGGGGGGGGGGGGGGGGGGGGCGTGACAGACGTTTGGGGGGTGGGGTGGGGGCGTCCGGCTCTCTAAAAAAGCGCGCGGCGCGGCGGCGCGTCCGGCTCTCTGCAAAAGCGCGCGGTGCGGTGGCGGAGGGGGGGGGGGGGGGGCGTGACAGACGTTGGGGTGGGGGGGGGGGCTGACAGACCGTTGGAAGGGGGGGGGGGGATGACAGACGTTCGGGGGGGGGGGGGGGGGGGGGGGGGGGGGGGCTTATAGACCGTAGAAGGGGGGGGGGACGACGGACGTGAGGGGGGGGGGGGGGGCAAAAACCCGTTAGAGACCGCGGCAGCGCGTCCGGCTCTCTGCCAAAGCGCGGGGCGCGGCGGCGCGTCCGGCTCTCTGAAAAAGCGCGCCGCGCGGCGGCGCGTCCGGCTCTCTGAAAAAGCGCGCGGCGCGGCGGCGCGTCCGGCTCTCTGAAAAAGCGCGCGGCGCCGCGGCGCGTCCGGCTCTCTGAAAAAGCGCGCGGCGCAGCGGCGCGTCCGGCACTCTGAAAAAGCGCGCGGCGCGGCGGCGCGTCCGGCTCTAAAAAAGCGCGCGGAGCGGTGGCGGAGGGGGGGGGGGGGGGGGCGTGACAGACGTTGGGGTGGGGGGATGATAGACCGTTGGAAGGGGGGGGGGGGGGGGGCGTCTCTGACGGTTGTTGTTTGGGGGGGGGGGGGGGGGGGGGGGGGGGGGGGGCATAAAAAACACTTGGAGGGGGGGGGGGGGGGGGGTGACAGACCGTAAGAGGGGGGGGGTGGGGCGGGGGTGACAGACCGTTGGAGGGGGGGGGGGGGGGGGGGGGGGCACAACCTGTTGGAGACCGCGGCAGCGCGTCTAGCTCTCTCAAAAAGCGCGCGGCGCGGCGGCGCGTCCGGCACTCTGAAAAAGCGCGCGGCGCGGCGGCGCGTCCGGCTCTTAAAAAGCGCGCGGTGCGGTGGCGGGGAGGGGGGGGGGGGGGGGGGCTGACAGACCAATGGAGGGGGGGCGGGGGGGGGGGGTACAGACCTCGGAATGGGGGGGCGTGACAGACCATTGGGGCGGGGGGAGGGGGGGGGCGTGACAGACGTTCGGGGGGGGGGGGGGGGGGCGGGGGGGGCGTCCGGCTCCCTAAAAAAGCGCGCGGTGCGGTGGCGGAGGGGGGGGGGGCGTGACAGACGTGGGGGGGGGGGGGGGGGGGGGGGCTGACAAACCGTTGGAAGGGGGGGGGGTTTGTGGGGCGTGAAAGACTATTGGGGCGGGCGGGGGGGGGGGGGGGGGGGCATGACAGACGTTCGGGGGGGGGGCGGGGAGGGGGGGGGGGGGGGGCTTGACAGACGTTGGGGCGGGGGGCTGACAGACCGTTGGAAGGGGGGGGGGGGGCTGACAGACCGTTGTTGTTTTGGGGGGGGGGGGGGGGACAGACCGTTGGAAGGGGCGGGGGCGGGGGGGGGGGGGGGGGGGGGTGACAGACCGTTGGAAGGGGGGGGGGGATGACAGACGTTCGGGAGGGGGGGGGGGGGATGAAAGACCAATGGGGCGGGGGGGGGCGTGACGGACCGTAAGAGGGGGGGGGGGGGGGGTAACAGACCGTTGGAGGAGGGGTTGGGGGGGGGGGGACGACGGGGGGGGGGGAGGGGGGGGCACAACCTGTTGCAGACCGCGGCGCAGAGGCGCGTCCAGCTCTCTGAAAAAGCGCGCGGCGCGGCGGCGCGTCCGGCACTCTGAAAAAGCGCGCGGCGCGGCGGCGCGTCCGGCTCTTAAAAAGCGCGCGGCGCGGCGGCGCGTCCGGCTGTCTAAAAAAGCGCGCAGTCCGGTGGCGGGGAGGGGGGGGGGGGGCTGACAGACCGTTGGAGGGGGGGGGGGGGGGTACAGACCTCGGGTTGGGGGGGCGTGACAGGCCATTGGGGCGGGGGGAGGGGGGGGGCGTGACAGACGTTCGGGGGGGGGGGGGGCGGGGGGGGCGTCCGGCTCTCTAAAAAAGCGCGCGGTGCGGTGGCGGAGGGGGGGGGGGGGGCGTGACGGACGGGGGGGGGGGGCTGACAGACCGTTGGAAGGGGCGGGGGGGGATGACAGACGTTCGGGGGGGGGGGGGGGGGTTTGGGGGGCATGAAAGACTATTGGGGCGGGGGGGGGGGGGGCTGATAGACCGTAGAAGACGGGGGGGGGGACGACGGATGTGGGGGGGGGGGGGGGGGGGGGGGGGGGGGCATGACAGACGTTTGGGGGGTGGGGGGGGGGCGTCCGGCTCTCTAAAAAAGCGCGCGGCGCGGCGGCGCGTCCGGCTCTCTGCAAAAGCGCGCGGTGCGGTGGCGGAGGGGGGGGGGGGGGGCGTGACAGACGTTGGGGTGGGGGGGGGGGCTGACAGACCGTTGGAAGGGGGGGGGGGGGATGACAGACGTTCGGGGGGGGGGGGGGGGGGGGGGGGGGGGGCTTATAGACCGTAGAAGGGGGGGGGGACGACGGACGTGAGGGGGGGGGGGGGGCAAAAACCCGTTAGAGACCGCGGCAGCGCGTCCGGCTCTCTGCCAAAGCGCGGGGCGCGGCGGCGCGTCCGGCTCTCTGAAAAAGCGCGCCGCGCGGCGGCGCGTCCGGCTCTCTGAAAAAGCGCGCGGCGCGGCGGCGCGTCCGGCTCTCTGAAAAAGCGCGCGGCGCGGCGGCGCGTCCGGCTCTCTGAAAAAGCGCGCGGCGCCGCGGCGCGTCCGGCTCTCTGAAAAAGCGCGCGGCGCAGCGGCGCGTCCGGCACTCTGAAAAAGCGCGCGGCGCGGCGGCGCGTCCGGCTCTAAAAAAGCGCGCGGAGCGGTGGCGGAGGGGGGGGGGGGGGGGGCGTGACAGACGTTGGGGTGGGGGGATGATAGACCGTTGGAAGGGGGGGGGGGGGCGTCTCTGACGGTTGTTGTTTGGGGGGGGGGGGGGGGGGGGCATAAAAAAACACCTGGAGGGGGGGGGGGGGGGGGGGTGACAGACCGTAAGAGGGGGGGGGTGGGGCGGGGGTGACAGACCGTTGGAGGGGGGGGGGGGGGGGGGGCACAACCTGTTGGAGACCGCGGCAGCGCGTCTAGCTCTCTCAAAAAGCGCGCGGCGCGGCGGCGCGTCCGGCACTCTGAAAAAGCGCGCGGCGCGGCGGCGCGTCCGGCTCTTAAAAAGCGCGCGGTGCGGTGGCGGGGAGGGGGGGGGGGGGGGGGGCTGACAGACCAATGGAGGGGGGGCGGGGGGGGGGGTACAGACCTCGGAATGGGGGGGCGTGACAGACCATTGGGGCGGGGGGAGGGGGGGGGCGTGACAGACGTTCGGGGGGGGGGGGGGGGGGGGGGCGGGGGGGGCGTCCGGCTCCCTAAAAAAGCGCGCGGTGCGGTGGCGGAGGGGGGGGGGGCGTGACAGACGTGGGGGGGGGGGGGGGGGGGGGGGGGCTGACAAACCGTTGGAAGGGGGGGGGGGTTTGTGGGGCGTGAAAGACTATTGGGGCGGGCGGGGGGGGGGGGGGGGGGGGGCATGACAGACGTTCGGGGGGGGGGCGGGGAGGGGGGGGGGGGGGGGGGGCTTGACAGACGTTGGGGCGGGGGGCTGACAGACCGTTGGAAGGGGGGGGGGGGCTGACAGACCGTTGTTGTTTTGGGGGGGGGGGGGGGACAGACCGTTGGAAGGGGCGGGGGCGGGGGGGGGGGGGGGGTGACAGACCGTTGGAAGGGGGGGGGGGATGACAGACGTTCGGGAGGGGGGGGGGGGGGATGAAAGACCAATGGGGCGGGGGGGGGGCGTGACGGACCGTAAGAGGGGGGGGGGGGGGGGGGGTAACAGACCGTTGGAGGAGGGGTTGGGGGGGGGGGGACGACGGGGGGGGGGGGGGGGGGGGGCACAACCTGTTGCAGACCGCGGCGCAGAGGCGCGTCCAGCTCTCTGAAAAAGCGCGCGGCGCGGCGGCGCGTCCGGCTCTCTGAAAAAGCGCGCGGCGCGGCGGCGCGTCCGGCTCTGTGAAAAAGTGCGCGGCGCGGCGGCAGTCCGGCTCTCTGAAAAAGCGCGCGGCGCGGCGGCGCGTCCGGCACTCTGAAAATGCCCGCGGCGCGGCGGCGCGTCCGGCACTCTCAAAAAGCGCGCGGCGCGGCGGCGCGTCCGGCTCTTAAAAAGCGCGCGGCGCGGCGGCGCGTCCGGCTGTCTAAAAAAGCGCGCGGTGCGGTGGCGGGGAGGGGGGGGGGGGGGGGGCTGACAGACCGTTGGAGGGGGGGCGGGGGGGGGGTACAGACCTCGGAATGGGGGGGCGTGACAGACCATTGGGGCGGGGGAGGGGGGGGGCGTGACAGACGTTCGGGGGGGGGGGGGCGGGGGGGGCGTCCGGCTCTCTAAAAAAGCGCGCGGTGCGGTGGCGGAGGGGGGGGGGGGGGGCTGACAGACCGTTGGAAGGGGGGGGGGATGACACACGTTCGGGGGGGGGGGGGGAGTTTGGGGGGCGTGAAAGACTATTGGGGCGGGGGGGGGGGGGGGGGGGGGGGGGGGGGGGGGGGGGGGGTCCGGCTCTCTAAAAAGCGCGCGGCGCGGCGGCGCGTCCGGCTCTCTGCGGTGCGGTGGCGGAGGGGCGGGGGGGGGGCGTGACAGACGTTGGGGGGGGGGGGGTTGACAGACGTTCGGGGGGGGGGGGGGGGGGGGGGGGGGGGGGGCGTGACAGACCGGCGGAGGGGGGGGGGGGGGGCGGGGGGGCTGATAGACCATAGAAGGGGGGGCGGCGCGGCGGCGCGTCCGGCACTCTGAAAAAGCGCGCGGCGCGGCGGCGGGGGGGGGGGGGGCGTGACAGACGTTGGGGCGGGGAGCTGACAGACTGTTGGAAGGGGGGGGTGGGGGGCGTGTCAGACCGTTGTTGTTTGAGGGGGGGGGCAGACCGTTGGAAGGGGCGGGGGCGGGGGGGGGGGGGGGGGCTAACAGACCGTTGGAAGGGGGGGGGATGACAGACGTTCGGGGGGGGGGGGGGGGGGGGCATGAAAGCCCATTGGGGCGGGGGGGGGGCGTGACAGACCGTAAGAGGGGGGGGGGGGGGAGGGGTCAAGACCGTTGGAGGAGGGGGGGGGGGGGGGGGGGGGGGGGGGGCACAACCTGTTGGAGACCGCGGCAGCGCGTCGAGCTCTCTGAAAAAGCGCGCGGCGCGGCGGCGGCGGGGGGGGGGGGGGGGGTGACAGGCGTTGGGGCGGGGGGCTGACAGACCGTTGGAAGGGGGGGGGTGGGGGGCGTGTCAGACCGTTGTTGTTTGGCGGGGGGGGGGGGGGGGGGGGGCTGACAGACCGTTGGAAGGGGGGGGGGGGGGGATGAAAGACCAATGGGGCGGGGGGGGGGGCGTGACAGACCGTAAGAGGGGGGGGGGGGGTGACAGCTTGTTGGAAACCGCGGCAGCGCGTCCAGCTCTCTGAAAAAGCGCGCGGCGCGGCGGCGCGTCCGGCTCTCTGAAAAAGCGCGCGGCGCGGCGGCGCGTCCGGCTGTCTAAAAAAGCGCGCGTCGCGGTGGCGGGGAGGGGGGGGGGGGGCTGACAGACCGTTGGAGGGGGGGGGGGGGTACAGACCTCGGGTTGGGGGGGCGTGACAGAAAAAGCGCGCGGCGCGGCGGCGGCGGGGGAGGGGGGGGCGTGACAGACGTTCGGGGGGGGGGGGGGGGGGGGGGCTGACAGACCGTTGGAAGGGGGGGGGCGATGACAGACGCTCGGGGGGGGGGGGTTTGGGGGGCGTGAAAGACTATTGGGGGGGGGTGATAGACCGTAGAAGACGGGGGGGGCGGGGGGGGGGGGGCATGACAGACCGTTGGAAGGGGGGGGGGATGACAGACGTTCGGGGGGGGGGGGGGGGGGGGGGGGGGATAGACCATAGAAGGGAGGGGGACGACGGACGTTGGGGGGGGGGGGCAAAAACCCGTTGGAGACCGCGGCGGCGCGTCCGGCTCTCTGAAAAAGCGCGCGGCGCGGCGGCGCTCCCGGCTCTCTGAAAAAGCGCGCTGCGCGGCGGCGGGGGGGGGGGGGGGGGGGGCGTGACAGACGTTGGGGCGGGGGGCTGACAGACCGTTGGAAGGGGAGGGTAGGGGGGCGTGTCACACCGTTGTTGTTTGGGGGGGGGGGGGGGGCAGACCGTTGGAAGGGCGGGGGGGGGGGGGGGGGGGCTGACAGACCGTTCGAAGGGGGGGGGGGGGGATGACAGACGTTCGGGGGGGGGGGGCATGAAAGATTATTGGGGCGGGGGGGGGGCGTGACAGACCGTAAGAGGGGGGGGGGGGGGTGACAGACCGTTGGAGGAGGGGGGGGGGGGGGGGGGGGGGGGGGCGACGGATGGGGGGGGGGGGGGCACAACCTGTAGGAGACCGCGGCAGCGCGTCCAGCTCTCTGAAAAAGCGCGCGGCGCGGCTGCGCGTCCGGCTCTCTGAAAAAGCGCGCATCGCGGCGGCGCGTCCGGCTCTCTGAAGAAGCGCGCGGCGCGGCGGCGCGTCCGGCTCTCTGAAAAAGCGCGCGGCGCGGCGGCGCGCCCGGCTCTCTGAAAAAGCGCGCGGCGCGGCGGCAGTCCGGCTCTCTGAAAAAGCGCGCGGCGCGGCGGCGCTTCCGGCACTCTGAAAAAGCGCGCGGCGCAGAGGCGCGTCCGGCACTCTGAAAAAGCGCGCGGCGCGGCGGCGCGTCCGGCTCTTAAAAAGGGCGCGGCGCGGCGGCGCGTCCGGCTGTCTAAAAAAGCGCGCAGTGCGAGGGCGGGGAGGGGGGGGGGCTGACAGACCGTTGAAAAGAGGGGGGGGGGGTACAGACCTCGGGTTGGGGGGGCGCGACAGGCCATTGGGGCGGGGGGAGGGGGGGGGCGTGACAGACGTTCGGGGGGGGGGGCGGGGGGGGCGTCCGGCTCTCTAAAAAAGCGCGCGGTGCGGTGGCGGAGGGGGGGGGGGCGTGACGGACGGGGGGGGGGGGGGGGGGGGGCTGACAAACCGTTGGAAGGGGCGGGGGGGATGACACACGTTCGGGGGGGGGGGGGTTTGGGGGGCATGAAAGACAATTGGGGCGGGGGGGGGGGGGTCTGATAGACCGTAGAAGACGGGGGGGGACGACGGATGGGGGGGGGGGGCATGACAGACGTTTGGGGGGGGGGGGGGGGGGGGCGTCCGGCTCTCTAAAAAGCGCGCGGCGCGGCGGCGCGTCCGGCTCTCTGCAAAAGCGCGCGGTGCGGTGGCGGAGGGGGGGGGGGGGGGGGGGGGGGGGCGTGACAAACGTTGGGGTGGGGGGGGGGCTGACCGACCGTTGGAAGGGGGAGGGGATGACAGACGTTCGGGGGGGGGGGGGGGGGTTGGCTTATAGACCGTAGAAGGGGGGGGCGACGGACGTGAGGGGGCGGGGGGGGGGGGGGGGCAAAAACCCGTTAGAGACCGCGGCAGCGCGTCCGGCTCTCTGAAAAAGCGCGCGGCGCGGCGGCGCGTCCGGCTCTCTGAAAAAGCGCGCGGCGCGGCGGCGCGTCCGGCTCTCTGAAAAAGCGCGCGGCGCGGCGGCGCGTCCGGCTCTCTGAAAAAGCGCGCGGCTCAGCGGCGCGTCCGGCACTCTGAAAAAGCGCGCGGCGCGGCGGCGCGCCCGGCTCTCTGAAAAAGCGCGCGGCGCGGCGGCGCGTCCGGCTCTTAAAAAGCGCGTGGCGCGGCGGCGCGTCCGGCTCTCTAAAAAAGCGCGCGGAGCGGTGGCGGAGGGGGGGGGGGCGTGACAGACGTTGGGGTGGGGGGATGACAGACCGTTGGAAGGGGGGGGGGGCGTCTCAGACGGTTGTTGTTTGGGGGGGGGGGGGGCATAAAAAACACTTGGGGGGGGGGGGGGGGGGGGGGGGGGGCGTGACAGACCGTAAGAGGGGGGGGATGGGCGGGGGGGGTGACAGACCGTTGGAGGGGGGGGGGGGGGGCACAACCTGTTGGAGACCGCGGCAGCGCGTCTAGCTCTCTGAAAAAGCGCGCGGCGCGGCGGCGCGTCCGGCTCTCTGAAAAAGCGCGCGGCGCGGCGGCGCGTCCGGCTCTCTGAAAAAGCGCGCGGCGCGGCGGCGCGTCCGGCTCTCTGAAAAAGCGCGCGGCGCGGCGGCGCGTCCGGCTCTCTAAAAAAGCGCGCGGCGCGGCGGCGCGTCCGGCTCTCTAAAAAAGCGCGCGGCGCGGCGGCGCGTCCGGCTCTTAGAAAGGGCGCGGCGCGGTGGTTGGGGGGGGGGGGGGGGGCTGACAGACCGTTGGAAGGGGGGATGACACACGTTCGGGGGGGGGGTGACAGACCGTTGGACTGGGGGGGGGGGGGGGGGTGACAGACGTTCGGGGGGGGGGGGGGGGGGGGGGGGGGGGGGCGGGGCTGACAGACCTCGGGTTGGGGGGGCGTGACAGACCATTGGGGCGGGGGGGAGGGGGGGGGCAAAAGCGCGCGGCGCGGCGGCGCGTCCGGCTCTCTGAAAAAGCGCGCGGCGCGGCGGGGCGTCCGGCTCTCTGAAAAAGCGCGCGGCGCAGCGGCGCGTCCGGCTCTCTGAAAAAGCGCGCGGCGCCGCGGCGCGTCCGGCTCTCTGAAAAAGCGCGCGGCGCAGCGGCGCGTCCGGCACTCTGAAAAAGCGCGCGGCGCGGCGGCGCGCCGGGCTCTGTGAAAAAAGCGCGCGGCGCGGCGGCGCGTCCGGCTCTTAAAAAGCGCGTGGCGCGGCGGCGCGTCCGGCTCTCTAAAAAAGCGCGCGGCACGGTGGCGGGGGGGGGGGGGGCGTGATAGACGTTGGGGTCGGGGGATGACAGACCGTTGGAAGGGGGGGGGGGCGTCTCAGACGGTTGTTGTTTGGGGGGGGGGGGGAGGGGATAAAAAACACTTGGGGGGGGGGGGGGGGGTGACAGACCTCAAGAGGGGGGGGTTGGGGGGAGGGGGGTGACAGACCGTTGGAGGGGGGGGGGGGGGCACAACCTGTTGGAGACCGCGGCAGCGCGTCTAGCTCTCTGAAAAAGCGCGCGGCGCGGCGGCGCGTCCGGCTCTCTGAAAAAGCGCGCGGCGCGGCGGCGCGTCCGGCTCTCTGAAAGAGCCCGCGGCGCGGCGGCGCGTCCGGCTCTCTGAAAAAGCGCGCGGCGCGGCGGCGCGTCCGGCTCTCTGAAAGAGCCCGCGGCGCGGCGGCGCGTCCGGCTCTCTGAAAAAGCGCGTGGCGCGGCGGCGCGTCCGGCTCTCTGAAAAAGCGCGCGGCGCGGCGGCGCGTCCGGCTCTCTGAAAAAGCGCGCGGCGCGGCGGCGCGTCCGGCTCTCTGAAAAAGCGCGCGGCGCGGCGGCGCGTCCGGCTCTCTGAAAAAGCGCGCGGCGCGGCGGCGCATCCGGCACTCTGAAAAAGCGCGCGGCGCGGCGGCGCGTCCGGCTCTTAAAAAGCGCGCGGCGCGGCGGCGCGTCCGGCTCTCTAAAAAAGCGCGGGGTGCGGTGGCGGGGAAGGGGGGGGGGGAGGGGGGGGGGGGCTGATAGACCGTTGGAGGGGGGGGGGGGGCGTGACAGACGTTCGGGGGGGGGGGGGGGGGGGGGGGCTGACAGACCTTGGGTTGGGGGGGCGTGACAGACCATTGGGGCGGGGGGAGGGGGGGGGGGGGCAAAAGCGCGCGGCGCGGCGGCGCGTCCGGCTCTCTAAAAAGCGCGCGGCGCGGCGGCGCGTCCGGCTCTCTGCAAAAGCGCGCGGCGCGGCTGCGCGTCCGGCACTCTGAAAAAGCGCGCGGCGCGGCGGCGCGTCCGGCTCTCTAAAAAAGCGCGCGGCGCGGTGGCGGGGGGGGGGGGGGTGACAGACGTTGGGGCGGGGGGCTGACAGACCGTTTGAAGGGGGGGGGGGGCGTGTCAGACCGTTGTTGGGGGGGGGGGGGGGGGGGCTGACAGACCGTTGGAAGGGGGGGGGGGATGACAGACCGTTGGAGTCCGGCTCTTGAAAAGCGCGCGGCGCGGCGGCGCGTCCGGCTCTCTGCAAAAGCGCGCGGTGCGGTGGCGGGGAGGGGGGGGGGGGGGGGGGGGCGTGAGAGACTTTTCGGGCGGGGGGGGGGGGGGGGCTGATAGACCGTAGAAGGGGGGGGGACGACGGACGGGGGGGGGGGGGGCAAAAACCCGTTGGAGACCGCGGCAGCGCGTCCGGCTCTCTGAAAAAGCGCGCGGCGCGGCGGCGCGTCCGGCTCTCTAAAAAAGAGCGCTGCGCGGTGGGGGGGGGGGGGGGAGGGGGGGGGGGGGGGGTGATTGACGTTCGGGCGGGGGGCTGACGACGGACGCGGGGGGGGGGGGGGCAAAAACCCGTTGGAGACCGCGGCAGCGCGTCCGGCTCTCTGAAAAAGCGCGCGGCGCGGCGGCGTCCGGCTCTCTGAAAAAGCGCGCGGCGCGGCGGCGCGTCCGGCGCTCTGAAAAAGCGCGCGGCGCGGCGGCGCGTCCGGCACTCTGAAAAAGCGCGCGGCGCGGCGGCGCGTCCGGCTCTCTGAAAGAGCGCGCGGCGCGGCGGCGCGTCCGGCTCTTAAAAAGCGCGCGTCCGGCTCCCCAAAAAAGAGCGCGGCCCGGCGGCGCGTCCGGCTCTCTGCAAAAGCGCGCGGCGCGGCGGCGCGTCCGGCTCTGAAAAAATGCGCGGCGCGGCGGCGCGTCCGGCTCTTAAAAAGCGCGCGGCGCGGCGGCACGTCCGGCTCTCTGAAAAAGCGCGCGGCGCGGCGGCGCGTCCGGCTCTCTGAAAAAGCGCGCGGCGCGGCGGCGCGTCCGGTTCTCTAAAAAAGCGCGCGGCGCGGTGGCGGGGGGGGAGGGGGGGGGCGTGGCAGACGTTGGGGCGGGGGGCTGACAGACCGTTTGAAGGGTGGGGGGGGCGTGTCGGACCGTTGTTGGGGGGGGGGGGGCTGACAGACCGTTGGAAGGGGGGGGGATGACAGACCGTTGGAGTCCGGCTCTTGATAAGCGCGCGGTGGCGGTGGCGGTGGCGGTGGCGGTGGCGGGGAGGGGGGGGGGGGGGGGGGGGGCGGGGCTGACAGACCGTTGGAGGGGGGGGGGGGGGATGACAGACGTTCGGGGGGGGGGGGGGCGTCCGGCTCTCTGAAAAGGCGCGCGGCGCGGCGGCGCGTCCGGCTCTTAAAAAGCGCGTGGCGCGGCGGCGCGTCCGGCTCTCTAAAAAAGCGCGCTGCGCGATGGCGGGGGGGGGGGGGGGGGGGGGGCGTGACAGACATTGGGGCGGGGGGCTGACAGACCGTTGGAAGGGGGGGGGCGTGTCAGACCGTTGTTGTTTGGGCGGGGGGGGGGGGGGGGGGGGTGACAGACCGTTGGAAGGGGCGGGGGGGGATGACCGTTGGAAGGGGGGGGGGGGATGACAGACGTTCGGGGGGGGGGGGGAGGGGGGGGGGATGAAAGACCATTGGGGCGGGGGGGGGGGGGGGGGGGGGTCACAGACCATTGGGGCGGGGGGAGGGGGGGGGGGCAAAAGCGCGCGGCGCGGCGGCGCGTCCGGCTCTCTACAAAGCGCGCGGCGCAGCGGCGCGTCCGGCTCTCTGCAAAAGCGCGCGGCGCGGCGGCGCGTCCGGCACTCTGAAAAAGCGGCGGGCTGACAGACCGTTCGAAGGGGGGGGGGGGGGCGTGTCACACTGTTGTTGGGGCGTGGGGGGGGGGGGGGGGGGGGGGCTGACAGACCGTTGAAAGGGGGGGGGGGAATGCAAGCCTTTCGGGGGGGGGGGGGGGGGCTGATAGACCGTAGAAGGGGAGGGGGGGGGGGACGACGGACCGGGGGGGGGCAAAAACCCGTTGGAGACCGCGGAAGCGCGTCCGGCTCTCTAAAAAGCGCGCTGCGCGGTGGCGGGGGGGGGGGGGGGGGCGTGACAGACGTTGGGGCGGGGGGCTGACAGAACGTTGGAAGGGGGGGGGGGGGGCGTGTCAGACCGTTGTTGTTTTGGGGGGGTGACAAACCGTTGAAAGGGGCGGGGGCGGGGGGGGGGGGGGCTGATAGACCGTTGGAAGGGGGGGGGGGGGATGACAGACATTCGGGGGGGGGGGGGGGATGAAAGACCATTGGGGCAGGGGGGGGGGGGGCGTGACGGACCGTAAGAGGGGGGGGGGGGGGGGGGTAACAGACCGTTGGAGGAGGGGTGGGGGGGAGGGGGGGGGCACAACCTGTTGCAGACCGCGGCGGCGCGTCCGGCTCTCTGAAAAAGCGCGCGGCGCGGCGGCGCGTCCGGCTCTGTGAAAAAGCACGCGGCGCGGCGGCAGTCCGGCTCTCTGAAAAAGCGCGCGGCGCGGCGGCGCGTCCGGCACTCTGAAAATGCGCGCGGCGCGGCGGCGCGTCCGGCACTCTCAAAAAGCGCGCGGCGCGGCGGCGCGTCCGGCACTCTGAAAAAGCGCGCGGCGCGGCGGCGCGTCCGGCTCTTAAAAAGCGCGCGGTGCGGTGGCGGGAGGGGGGGGGGGGGCTGACAGACCAAATGGAGGGGGGGCGGGGGGGGGGGGGGGTACAGACCTCGGAATGGGGGGGCGTGACAGACCATTGGGGCGGGGGGAGGGGGGGGGCGTGACAGACGTTCGGGGGGGGGGGGGCGGGGGGGGCGTCCGGCTCCCTAAAAAAGCGCGCGGTGCGGTGGCGGAGGGGGGGGGGGCGTGACAGACGTGGGGTGGGGGGGGGGGGGGGGGGCTGACAGACCGTTGGAAAGGGGGGGGGTTTGTGGGGCGTGAAAGACTATTGGGGCGGGCGGGGGGGGGGGGGGGGGGGGCATGACAGACGTTCGGGGGGGGGCGGGGAGGGGGGGGGCTTGAAAGACGTTGGGGCGGGGGGCTGACAGACCGTTGGAAGGGGGGGGGGCTGACAGACCGTTGTTGTTTGGGGGGGGGGGGGGGGGGAAAGACCGTTGGAAGGGGCGGGGGCGGGGGGGGGGGGGGGGGGGGGTTACAGACCGTTGGAAGGGGTGGGGGGATGACAGACGTTCGGGAGGGGGGGGGGGGATGAAAGACCAATGGGGCGGGGGGGGGGCGTGACGGACCGTAAGAGGGGGGGGGGGGTAACAGACCGTTGGAGGAGGGGTGAGGGGGGGGGGGGGGGGCGACCGGGGGGGGGGGGGGGCACAACCTGTTGGAGACCGCGGCGCAGAGGCGCGTCCAGCTCTCTGAAAAAGCGCGCGGCGCGGCGGCGCGTCCGGCTCTCTGAAAAAGCGCGCGGCGCGGCGGCGCGTCCGGCTCTGTGAAAAAGTGCGCGGCGCGGCGGCAGTCCGGCTCTCTGAAAAAGCGCGCGGCGCGGCGGCGCGTCCGGCACTCTGAAAATGCCCGCGGCGCGGCGGCGCGTCCGGCACTCTCAAAAAGCGCGCGGCGCGGCGGCGCGTCCGGCTCTTAAAAAGCGCGCGGCGCGGCGGCGCGTCCGGCTGTCTAAAAAAGCGCGCGGTGCGGTGGCGGGGAGGGGGGGGGGGGGGGGGGGGGGCTGACAGACCGTGGGAGGGGGGGCGGGGGGGGGGGTACAGACCTCGGAATGGGGGGGCGTGACAGACCATTGGGGCGGGGGAGGGGGGGGGCGTGACAGACGTTCGGGGGGGGGGGGGCGGGGGGGGCGTCCGGCTCTCTAAAAAGCGCGCGGTGCGGTGGCGGAGGGGGGGGGGGGGGGCTGACAGACCGTTGGAAGGGGGGGGGGATGACAGACGTTCGGGGGGGGGGGGGAGTTTGGGGGGCGTGAAAGACTATTGGGGCGGGGGGGGGGGGGGGGGGGGGGGGGGGGGGCATGACAGACGTTCGGGGGGGGGTCCGGCTCTCTAAAAAAGCGCGCGGCGCGGCGGCGCGTCCGGCTCTCTGCAAAAGCGCGCGGTGCGGTGGCGGAGGGGCGGGGGGGGGGCGTGACAGACGTTGGGGGGGGGGGGGGGGGGGGGGGTTGACAGACGTTCGGGGGGGGGGGGGGGGGGGGGGGGGGGGGCGTGACAGACCGGCGGAGGGGGGGGGGGGGGGGGGGGGGGCTGATAGACCATAGAAGGGGGGGCGGCGCGGCGGCGCGTCCGGCACTCTGAAAAAGCGCGCGGCGCGGCGGCGGGGGGGGGGGGGGGGGGGGCGTGACAGACGTTGGGGCGGGGAGCTGACAGACTGTTGGAAGGGGGGGGGTGGGGGGCGTGTCAGACCGTTGTTGTTTGAGGGGGGGGGCAGACCGTTGGAAGGGGCGGGGGCGGGGGGGGGGGGGGGGGGCTAACAGACCGTTGGAAGGGGGGGGGATGACAGACGTTCGGGGGGGGGGGGGGGGGGGGGGGGCATGAAAGCCCATTGGGGCGGGGGGGGGCGTGACAGACCGTAAGAGGGGGGGGGGGGGGGGGGGGGGGTGACAGACCGTTGGAGGAGGGGGGGGGGGGGGGGGGCACAACCTGTTGGAGACCGCGGCAGCGCGTCCAGCTCTCTGAAAAAGCGCGCGGCGCGGCGGCGGCGGGGGGGGGGGGGGGGGGGGTTGCAAGCCTTGGGGCGGGGGGCTGACAGACCGTTGGAAGGGGGGGGTGGGGGGCGTGTCAGACCGTTGTTGTTTGGCGGGGGGGGGGGGGGGGGGGGGGGGGGGGGCTGACAGACCGTTGGAAGGGGGGGGGGGGGGGATGAAAGACCAATGGGGCGGGGGGAGACCGCGGCAGCGCGTCCAGCTCTCTGAAAAAGCGCGCATCGCGGCGGCGCGTCCGGCTCTCTGAAAAAGCGGGCGGCGCGTCCGGCTCTCTGAAAAAGCGCGCGGCGCGGCGGCGCGTCCGGCTCTCTGAAAAAGCGCGCGGCGCGGCGGCAGTCCGGCTCTCTGAAAAAGCGCGCGGCGCGGCGGCGCGTCCGGCACTCTGAAAAAGCGCGCGGCGCGGCGGCGCGTCCGGCACTCTGAAAAAGCGCGCGGCGCGGCGGCGCGTCCGGCTCTTAAAAAGGGCGCGGCGCGGCGGCGCGTCCGGCTGTCTAAAAAAGCGCGCAGTGCGATGGCGGGGAGGGGGGGGGGGGGGGGGGCTGACAGACCGTTGAAAAAGGGGGGGGGGGGGGTACAGACCTCGGGTTGGGGGGGCGTGACAGGCCATTGGGGCGGGGGGAGGGGGGGGGCGTGACAGACGTTCGGGGGGGGGGGCGGGGGGGGCGTCCGGCTCTCTAAAAAAGCGCGCGGTGCGGTGGCGGAGGGGGGGGGGGGCGTGACGGACGGGGGGGGGGGGGGGGGGGCTGACAGACCGTTGGAAGGGGCGGGGGGGATGACAGACGTTCGGGGGGGGGGGTTTGGGGGGCATGAAAGACTATTGGGGCGGGGGGGGGGGGCGGATAGACCGTAGAAGACGGGGGGGGGACGACGGATGTGGGGGGGGGGGGGGGGGGGGGGGGGGGGGCATGACAGACGTTTGGGGGGGGGGGGGCGTCCGGCTCTCTAAAAAGCGCGCGGCGCGGCGGCGCGTCCGGCTCTCTGCAAAAGCGCGCGGTGCGGTGGCGGAGGGGGGGGGGGGGGGGGGGGGGGGGCGTGACAAACGTTGGGTCGGGGGGGGGGGCTGACCGACCGTTGGAAGGGGGGGGGATGACAGACATTCGGGGGGGGGGGGGTGGCTTATAGACCGTAGAAGGGGGGGGGGGGCGACGGACGTGAGGGGGGGGGGGGGGCAAAAACCCGTTAGAGACCGCGGCAGCGCGTCCGGCTCTCGGAAAAAGCGCGGCGCGCGGCGGCGCGTCCGGCTCTTTGAAAAAGCGCGCGGCGCGGCGGCGCGTCCGGCTCTCTGAAAAAGCGCGCGGCGCGGCGGCGCGTCCGGCTCTCTGAAAAGCGCGCGGCGCGGCGGCGCGTCCGGCTCTCTGAAAAAGCGCGTGGCGCGGCGGCGCGTCCGGCTCTCTAAAAAAGCGCGCGGAGCGGTGGCGGAGGGGGGGGGGGGGGCGTGACAGACGTTGGGGTGGGGGGATGACAGACCGTTGGAAGGGGGGGGGGGCGTCTCAGACGGTTGTTGTTTGGGGGGGGGGGGGGGGGGGGGGGCATAAAAAACACTTGGGGGGGGGGGGGGGGGGGGGGGCGTGACAGACCGTAAGAGGGGGGGGATGGGCGGGGGGGGTGACAGACCGTTGGAGGGGGGGGGGGGGGGCACAACCTGTTGGAGACCGCGGCAGCGCGTCTAGCTCTCTGAAAAAGCGCGCAGCGCGGCGGCGCGTCCGGCTCTCTGAAAAAGCGCGCGGCGCGGCGGCGCGTCCGGCTCTCTGAAAAAGCGCGCGGCGCGGCGGCGCGTCCGGCTCTCTGAAAAAGCGCGCGGCGCGGCGGCGCGTCCGGCTCTCTAAAAAAGCGCGCGGCGCGGCGGCGCGTCCGGCTCTCTAAAAAAGCGCGCGGCGCGGCGGCGCGTCCGGCTCTTAGAAAGGGCGCGGCGCGGTGGTTGGGGGGGGGGGGGGGGCTGACAGACCGTTGGAAGGGGGGATGACACACGTTGGGGGGGGGGGGGGGGGTGACAGACCGTTGGACTGGGGGGGGGGGGGGTGACAGACGTTGGGGGGGGGGGGGGGGGGGCGGGGCTGACAGACCTCGGGTTGGGGGGGCGTGACAGACCATTGGGGCGGGGGGAGGGGGGGGGCAAAAGCGCGCGGCGCGGCGGCGCGTCCGGCTCTCTGAAAAAGCGCGCGGCGCGGCGGGGCGTCCCGCTCTCTGAAAAAGCGCGCGGCGCGGCGGGGCGTCCGGCTCTCTGAAAAAGCGCGCGGCGCAGCGGCGCGTCCGGCACTCTGAAAAAGCGCGCGGCGCGGCGGCGCGTCCGGCTCTCTGAAAAAGCGCGCGGCGCGGCGGCGCGTCCGGCACTCTGAAAAAGCGCGCGGCGCGGCGGCGCGTCCGGCTCTTAAAAAGCGCGCGGCGCGGCGGCGCGTCCGGCTGTCTAAAAAAGCGCGCAGTCCGGTGGCGGGGAGGGGGGGGGGGGGGGCTGACAGACCGTTGGAGGGGGGGGGGGGGGTACAGACCTCAGGTTGGGGGGGCGTGACAGGCCATTGGGGCGGGGGGAGGGGGGGGCGTGACAGACGTTCGGGGGGGGGGGGGGCGGGGGGGGCGTCCGGCTCTCTAAAAAAGCGCGCGGTGCGGTGGCGGAGGGGGGGGGGGGGGGCGTGACGGACGGGGGGGGGGGGGCTGACAGACCGTTGGAAGGGGCGGGGGGGGATGACAGACGTTCGGGGGGGGGGGGGGGGGTTTGGGGGCATGAAAGACTATTGGGGCGGGGGGGGGGGGGGCTGATAGACCGTAGAAGACGGGGGGGGGGGACGACGGATGTGGGGGGGGGGGGGGGGGGGGGGGGGGGGGGGGGGTCATGACAGACGTTTGGGGGGTGGGGGGGGGGCGTCCGGCTCTCTAAAAAAGCGCGCGGCGCGGCGGCGCGTCCGGCTCTCTGCAAAAGCGCGCGGTGCGGTGGCGGAGGGGGGGGGGGGGGGGGGGGGGGGGGGCGTGACAGACGTTGGGGTGGGGGGGGGGGCTGACAGACCGTTGGAAGGGGGGGGGGGATGACAGACGTTCGGGGGGGGGGGGGGGGGGGGGGGGGCTTATAGACCGTAGAAGGGGGGGGGGACGACGGACGTGAGGGGGGGGGGGGGGGGCAAAAACCCGTTAGAGACCGCGGCAGCGCGTCCGGCTCTCTGCCAAAGCGCGGGGCGCGGCGGCGCGTCCGGCTCTCTGAAAAAGCGCGCCGCGCGGCGGCGCGTCCGGCTCTCTGAAAAAGCGCGCGGCGCGGCGGCGCGTCCGGCTCTCTGAAAAAGCGCGCGGCGCGGCGGCGCGTCCGGCTCTCTGAAAAAGCGCGCGGCGCCGCGGCGCGTCCGGCTCTCTGAAAAAGCGCGCGGCGCGGCGGCGCGTCCGGCACTCTGAAAAAGCGCGCGGCGCGGCGGCGCGTCCGGCTCTTAAAAAGCGCGCGGTGCGGTGGCGGGGTGGCGGGGAGGGGGGGGGGGGGGGGGCTGACAGACCAATGGAGGGGGGGCGGGGGGGGGGGGTACAGACCTCGGAATGGGGGGGCGTGACAGACCATTGGGGCGGGGGGAGGGGGGGGCGTGACAGACGTTCGGGGGGGGGGGGGGGGGGGGGGGGGGGGCGTCCGGCTCCCTAAAAAAGCGCGCGGTGCGGTGGCGGAGGGGGGGGGGGGCGTGACAGACGTGGGGGGGGGGGGGGGGGGGGGGCTGACAAACCGTTGGAAGGGGGGGGGGGTTTGTGGGGCGTGAAAGACTATTGGGGCGGGCGGGGGGGGGGGGGGGGGGGGGCATGACAGACGTTCGGGGGGGGGGCGGGGAGGGGGGGGGGGGGGGGGGGGCTTGACAGACGTTGGGGCGGGGGGCTGACAGACCGTTGGAAGGGGGGGGGGGGCTGACAGACCGTTGTTGTTTTGGGGGGGGGGGGGGGACAGACCGTTGGAAGGGGCGGGGGCGGGGGGGGGGGGGGGGGGTGACAGACCGTTGGAAGGGGGGGGGGGATGACAGACGTTCGGGAGGGGGGGGGGGGGGGGGATGAAAGACCAATGGGGCGGGGGGGGGGCGTGACGGACCGTAAGAGGGGGGGGGGGGGGGGGGTAACAGACCGTTGGAGGAGGGGTTGGGGGGGGGGGGGGGACGACGGGGGGGGGGGGGGGGGGCACAACCTGTTGCAGACCGCGGCGCAGAGGCGCGTCCAGCTCTCTGAAAAAGCGCGCGGCGCGGCGGCGCGTCCGGCTCTCTGAAAAAGCGCGCGGCGCGGCGGCGCGTCCGGCTCTGTGAAAAAGTGCGCGGCGCGGCGGCAGTCCGGCTCTCTGAAAAAGCGCGCGGCGCGGCGGCGCGTCCGGCACTCTGAAAATGCCCGCGGCGCGGCGGCGCGTCCGGCACTCTCAAAAAGCGCGCGGCGCGGCGGCGCGTCCGGCTCTTAAAAAGCGCGCGGCGCGGCGGCGCGTCCGGCTGTCTAAAAAAGCGCGCGGTGCGGTGGCGGGGAGGGGGGGGGGGGGGGGGGGGCTGACAGACCGTTGGAGGGGGGGCGGGGGGGGGGTACAGACCTCGGAATGGGGGGGCGTGACAGACCATTGGGGCGGGGGAGGGGGGGGGCGTGACAGACGTTCGGGGGGGGGGGGGGCGGGGGGGGCGTCCGGCTCTCTAAAAAAGCGCGCGGTGCGGTGGCGGAGGGGGGGGGGGGGGCTGACAGACCGTTGGAAGGGGGGGGGGATGACAGACGTTCGGGGGGGGGGGGGGAGTTTGGGGGGCGTGAAAGACTATTGGGGCGGGGGGGGGGGGGGGGGGGGGGGGGGCATGACAGACGTTCGGGGGGGGGTCCGGCTCTCTAAAAAAGCGCGCGGCGCGGCGGCGCGTCCGGCTCTCTGCAAAAGCGCGCGGTGCGGTGGCGGAGGGGCGGGGGGGGGGCGTGACAGACGTTGGGGGGGGGGGGGGGTTGACAGACGTTCGGGGGGGGGGGGGGGGGGGGGGGGGGGGGGGCGTGACAGACCGGCGGAGGGGGGGGGGGGGGCGGGGGGGCTGATAGACCATAGAAGGGGGGGCGGCGCGGCGGCGCGTCCGGCACTCTGAAAAAGCGCGCGGCGCGGCGGCGGGGGGGGGGGGGGGGGGGCGTGACAGACGTTGGGGCGGGGAGCTGACAGACTGTTGGAAGGGGGGGGGTGGGGGGCGTGTCAGACCGTTGTTGTTTGAGGGGGGGGGCAGACCGTTGGAAGGGGCGGGGGCGGGGGGGGGGGGGGGGGCTAACAGACCGTTGGAAGGGGGGGGGATGACAGACGTTCGGGGGGGGGGGGGGGGGGGGGGGGGCATGAAAGCCCATTGGGGCGGGGGGGGGGCGTGACAGACCGTAAGAGGGGGGGGGGGGGGGGAGGGGTGACAGACCGTTGGAGGAGGGGGGGGGGGGCACAACCTGTTGGAGACCGCGGCAGCGCGTCCAGCTCTCTGAAAAAGCGCGCGGCGCGGCGGCGGCGGGGGGGGGTGGGGGGTGACAGGCGTTGGGGCGGGGGGCTGACAGACCGTTGGAAGGGGGGGGCTGGGGGGCGTGTCAGACCGTTGTTGTTTGGCGGGGGGGGGGGGGGGGGGGGGCTGACAGACCGTTGGAAGGGGGGGGGGGGGGATGAAAGACCAATGGGGCGGGGGGGGGGGCGTGACAGACCGTAAGAGGGGGGGGGGGGGTGACAGCCTGTTGGAAACCGCGGCAGCGCGTCCAGCTCTCTGAAAAAGCGCGCGGCGCGGCGGCGCGTCCGGCTCTCTGAAAAAGCGCGCGGCGCGGCGGCGCGTCCGGCTGTCTAAAAAAGCGCGCGTCGCGGTGGCGGGGAGGGGGGGGGGGGGGCTGACAGACCGTTGGAGGGGGGGGGGGGGTACAGACCTCGGGTTGGGGGGGCGTGACAGAAAAAGAGCGCGGCGCGGCGGCGGCGGGGGAGGGGGGGGGCGTGACAGACGTTCGGGGGGGGGGGGGGGGGGGGGCTGA
>CAXIWF010002287.1:0-25044 GCA_964036045.1 Eutreptiella sp. 'Long Island Sound 2002' | reverse complement strand
AACATGTTCCGGTGCCTCCGGAACATGTTCCGGTCCTTCCGGAACATGTTACGGTGCTTCCGCAACATGTTCCGGCGCTTCCGGAACATGTTCCGGCGCTTTCGGAACATGTTCCGGTCCTTCCGGAACATGTTGCGGTGCTTGCGGAACATGTTCCGGTGCTTCCGGAACATGTTCCGGAGCTTCCCGGTCCTTCCGGAACATGTTCCGGCGCTTCCGGAACATGTTCCGGTCCTTCCGGAACATGTTCTGGTCCTTCCGGAACATGTTCCGGTGCTTCCGGAACATGTTCCGGCGCTTCCCGGTCCTTCCGGAACATGTTCCGGCGCTTCCGGAACATGTTCCGGTCCTTCCGGAACATGTTCTGGTCCTTCCGGAACATGTTCCGGCGCTTCCCAGTCCTTCCGGAACATGTTCCGGCGATTCCGGAACATGTTCCGGAACTTCCGGAACATGTTCCGGCGCTTCCGGAACATGTTCCGGTCCTTCCGGAACATGTTCCGGTTCTTCCGGACATGTTCCGGCGCTTCCGGAACATGTTCCGGTGCTTCCGGAACATGCTCCGGGGCTTCCGGAACATGTTCCGGTCCTTCCGGAACATGTTCCGGTGCTTCCGGAACATGTTCCGGTGCTTCCGGAACACCGGAACATGTTCCGGTCCTTCCGGAACATGTTCCGGTCCTTCCGGAACATGTTCCGGTGCTTCCAGAACATGTTCTGGTCCTTCCGGAACATGTTCGGGCGCTTCCGGAACATGTTCCGGTGCCTCGGGAACATGTTCCGGCGATTCCGGAACATGTTCCGGCGCTTCCGGAACATGTTCCGGTGCCTCCGGAACATGTTCCGGTCCTTACGGAACATGTTCCGGTTCTTTCGGAACATGTTCCGGTTCTTCCGGAACATGTCCCGGTCCTTCCGGAGCATGTTCCGGTCCTTCCGGAGCATGTTCCGGTCCTTCCGGAGCATGTTCCGGTCCTTCCGGAACATGTTCCGGTCCTTCCGGATCATGTTCCGGTGCTTCCGGAACATGTTCCGGCGCTTCCGGAACATGTTCCGGTCTTCCGGCGCTTCCGGAACATGTTCCGGTCCTTCCGGAACATGTTCCGGTTCTTCCGGACATGTTCCGGCGCTTCCGGAACATGTTCCGGTCCTTCCGGAACATGTTCCGGTGCCTCCGGAACATGTTCCGGTGCTTCCGAAACATGTTCCGGTCCTTCCGGAACATGTTCCGGCGCTTCCGGAACGTGTTCCGGCGCTTCCGGAACATGTTCCGGTGCTTCCGGAAAATGTTCCGGTGCTTCCGGAATATGTTCCGGTCCTTCCGGAACATGTTCCGGTCCTTCCGGAACATGTTCCGGTGCTTCCGGAACATGTTCCGGTGCTTCCGAAACATGTTCCGGTCCTTCCGGAACATGTTCCGGCGCTTCCGGAACGTGTTCCGGCGCTTCCGGAACATGTTCCGGTGCTTCCGGAAAATGTTCCGGTCCTTCCGGAACATGTTCCGGTGCTTCCGGAACATGTTCCGGTCCGTCCGGAACATGTTCCGGTCCTTCCGGAACATGTTCCGGCGCTTCCTTCCGGAACATGTTCCGGTGCTTCCGGAACATGTTCCGGTCCTTCCGGAACATGATCCGGTGCTTCCGGAACATGTTCCGGTGCTTCCAGAACATGTTCTGGTGCTTCCGGAACATGTTCGGGCGCTTCCGGAACATGTTCCGGTGCCTCGGGAACATGTTCCGGCGATTCCGGAACATGTTCCGGCGCTTCCGGAACATGTTCCGGTGCCTCGGGAACATGTTCCGGCGCTTCCGGAACATGTTCCGGTCCTTCCGGAACATGTTCCGGTGCTTCCGGAACATGTTCCGGCGCTTCCCGGTCCTTCTGGAACATGTTCCGGCGCTTCCGGAACATGTTCCGGTCCTTCCGGAACATGTTCTGGTCCTTCCGGAACATGTTCCGGCGCTTCCCGGTCCTTCCGGAACATGTTCCGGCGATTCCGGAACATGTTCCGGAACTTCCGGAACATGTTCCGGCGCTTCCGGAACATGTTCCGGTCCTTCCGGAACATGTTCCGGTCCTTCCGGAACATGTTCCGGTGCTTCCAGAACATGTTCTGGTCCTTCCGGAACATGTTCCGGCGCTTCCGGAACATGTTCCGGTGCCTCGGGAACATGTTCCGGCGATTCCGGAACATGTTCCGGCGCTTCCGGAACATGTTCCGGTGCCTCCGGAACATGTTCCGGTCCTTCCGGAACATGTTACGGTGCTTCCGCAACATGTTCCGGCGCTTCCGGAACATGTTCCGGCGCTTTCGGAACATGTTCCGGTCCTTCCGGAACATGTTGCGGTGCTTGCGGAACATGTTCCGGTGCTTCCGGAACATGTTCCGGAGCTTCCCGGTCCTTCCGGAACATGTTCCGGCGCTTCCGGAACATGTTCCGGTCCTTCGGGAACATGTTCTGGTCCTTCCGGAACATGTTCCGGCGCTTCCCGGTCCTTCCGGAACATGTTCCGGCGCTTCCGGAACATGTTCCGGTCCTTCCGGAACATGTTCTGGTCCTTCCGGAACATGTTCCGGCGCTTCCCAGTCCTTCCGGAACATGTTCCGGCGATTCCGGAACATGTTCCGGAACTTCCGGAACATGTTCCGGCGCTTCCGGAACATGTTCCGGTCCTTCCGGAACATGTTCCGGTTCTTCCGGACATGTTCCGGCGCTTCCGGAACATGTTCCGGTGCTTCCGGAACATGCTCCGGGGCTTCCGGAACATGTTCCGGTCCTTCCGGAACATGTTCCGGTGCTTCCGGAACATGTTCCGGTGCTTCCGGAACACCGGAACATGTTCCGGTCCTTCCGGAACATGTTCCGGTCCTTCCGGAACATGTTCCGGTGCTTCCAGAACATGTTCTGGTCCTTCCGGAACATGTTCGGGCGCTTCCGGAACATGTTCCGGTGCCTCGGGAACATGTTCCGGCGATTCCGGAACATGTTCCGGCGCTTCCGGAACATGTTCCGGTGCCTCCGGAACATGTTCCGGTCCTTACGGAACATGTTCCGGTTCTTTCGGAACATGTTCCGGTTCTTCCGGAACATGTCCCGGTCCTTCCGGAACATGTTCCGGCGCTTCCGGAACATGTTCCGGCGCTTCCGGAACATGTTCTCCGGCGCTTCCGGAACATGTTCCGGTCCTTCCGGAGCATGTTCCGGTCCTTCCGGAGCATGTTCCGGTCCTTCCGGAGCATGTTCCGGTCCTTCCGGAACATGTTCCGGTCCTTCCGGATCATGTTCCGGTGCTTCCGGAACATGTTCCGGCGCTTCCGGAACATGTTCCGGTCTTCCGGCGCTTCCGGAACATGTTCCGGTCCTTCCGGAACATGTTCCGGTTCTTCCGGACATGTTCCGGCGCTTCCGGAACATGTTCCGGTCCTTCCGGAACATGTTCCGGTGCCTCCGGAACATGTTCCGGTGCTTCCGAAACATGTTCCGGTCCTTCCGGAACATGTTCCGGCGCTTCCGGAACGTGTTCCGGCGCTTCCGGAACATGTTCCGGTGCTTCCGGAAAATGTTCCGGTGCTTCCGGAATATGTTCCGGTCCTTCCGGAACATGTTCCGGTCCTTCCGGAACATGTTCCGGTGCTTCCGGAACATGTTCCGGTGCTTCCGAAACATGTTCCGGTCCTTCCGGAACATGTTCCGGCGCTTCCGGAACGTGTTCCGGCGCTTCCGGAACATGTTCCGGTGCTTCCGGAAAATGTTCCGGTCCTTCCGGAACATGTTCCGGTGCTTCCGGAACATGTTCCGGTCCGTCCGGAACATGTTCCGGTCCTTCCGGAACATGTTCCGGCGCTTCCTTCCGGAACATGTTCCGGTGCTTCCGGAACATGTTCCGGTCCTTCCGGAACATGATCCGGTGCTTCCGGAACATGTTCCGGTGCTTCCAGAACATGTTCTGGTGCTTCCGGAACATGTTCGGGCGCTTCCGGAACATGTTCCGGTGCCTCGGGAACATGTTCCGGCGATTCCGGAACATGTTCCGGCGCTTCCGGAACATGTTCCGGTGCCTCGGGAACATGTTCCGGCGCTTCCGGAACATGTTCCGGTCCTTCCGGAACATGTTCTGGTCCTTCCGGAACATGTTCCAGAAGCGCCGGAACATGTTCCGGTGCTTCCGGAACATGTTCCGGCGCTTCCCGGTCCTTCTGGAACATGTTCCGGCGCTTCCGGAACATGTTCCGGTCCTTCCGGAACATGTTCTGGTCCTTCCGGAACATGTTCCGGCGCTTCCCGGTCCTTCCGGAACATGTTCCGGCGATTCCGGAACATGTTCCGGAACTTCCGGAACATGTTCCGGCGCTTCCGGAACATGTTCCGGTCCTTCCGGAACATGTTCCGGTTCTTCCGGACATGTTCCGGCGCTTCCGGAACATGTTCCGGTGCTTCCGGAACATGCTCCGGCGCTTCCGGAACATGTTCCGGTCCTTCCGGAACATGTTCCGGTCCTTCCGGAACATGTTCCGGTCCTTCCGGAACATGTTCCGGTGCTTCCAGACATGTTCTGGTCCTTCCGGAACATGTTCGGGCGCTTCCGGAACATGTTCCGGTGCCTCGGGAACATGTTCCGGCGATTCCGGAACATGTTCCGGCGCTTCCGGAACATGTTCCGGTGCCTCCGGAACATGTTCCGGTCCTTACGGAACATGTTCCGGTTCTTTCGGAACATGTTCCGGTTCTTCCGGAACATGTCCCGGTCCTTCCGGAACATGTTCCGGCGCTTCCGGAACATGTTCCGGCGCTTCCGGAACATGTTCGGGCGCTTCCGGAACATGTTCCGGCGCTTCCGGAACATGTTCCGGTCCTTCCGGAGCATGTTCCGGTCCTTCCGGAGCATGTTCCGGTCCTTCCGGAACATGTTCCGGTCTTCCGGCGCTTCCGGAACATGTTCCGGTCCTTCCGGAACATGTTCCGGTTCTTCCGGACATGTTCCGGCGCTTCCGGAACATGTTCGGGTCCTTCCGGAACATGTTCCGGTGCTTCCGGAACATGTTCCGGCGCTTCCCGGTCCTTCTGGAACATGTTCCGGCGCTTCCGAAACATGTTCCGGTCCTTCCGGAACATGTTCTGGTCCTTCCGGAACATGTTCCGGCGCTTCCCGGTCCTTCCGGAACATGTTCCGGCGATTCCGGAACATGTTCCGGAACTTCCGGAACATGTTCCGGCGCTTCCGGAACATGTTCCGGTCCTTCCGGAACATGTTCCGGTTCTTCCGGACATGTTCCGGCGCTTCCGGAACATGTTCCGGTGCTTCCGGAACATGCTCCGGCGCTTCCGGAACATGTTCCGGTCCTTCCGGAACATGTTCCGGTGCTTCCAGAACATGTTCTGGTCCTTCCGGAACATGTTCGGGCGCTTCCGGAACATGTTCCGGTGCCTCGGGAACATGTTCCGGCGATTCCGGAACATGTTCCGGCGCTTCCGGAACATGTTCCGGTGCCTCCGGAACATGTTCCGGTCCTTACGGAACATGTTCCGGCGCTTCCGGAACATGTTCCGGTCCTTCCGGAGCATGTTCCGGTCCTTCCGGAGCATGTTCCGGTCCTTCCGGAACATGTTCCGGTCTTCCGGCGCTTCCGGAACATGTTCCGGTCCTTCCGGAACATGTTCCGGTTCTTCCGGACATGTTCCGGCGCTTCCGGAACATGTTCCGGTGCTTCCGGAACATGTTCCGGTCCTTCCGGAACATGTTCCGGTGCCTCCGGAACATGTTCCGGTCCTTCCGGAACATGTTCCGGTGCCTCCGGAACATGTTCCGGTGCTTCCGAAACATGTTCCGGTGCTTCCGGAAAATGTTCCGGTCCTTCCGGAACATGTTCCGGTGCTTCCGGAACATGTTCCAGTCCGTCCGGAACATGTTCCGGTCCTTCCGGAACATGTTCCGGCGCTTCCTTCCGGAACATGTTCCGGTGCTTCCGGAACATGTTCCGGTCCTTCCGGAACATGATCCGGTGCTTCCGGAACATGTTCCGGTGCTTCCAGAACATGTTCTGGTGCTTCCGGAACATGTTCGGGCGCTTCCGGAACATGTTCCGGTGCCTCGGGAACATGTTCCGGCGATTCCGGAACATGTTCCGGCGCTTCCGGAACATGTTCCGGTGCCTCCGGAACATGTTCCGGTCCTTACGGAACATGTTCCGGTTCTTTCGGAACATGTTCCGGTCCTTCCGGAACATGTTCCGGCGGTTGCGGAACATGTTCCGGCGGTTCCGGAACATGTTCCGGTGCCTCCGGAACATGTTCTGGCGCTTCCAAAACATGTTCCGGCGCTTCCGGAACATGTTCCGGTCCTTCCGGAGCATGTTCCGGTCCTTCCGGAGCATGTTCCGGTCCTTCCGGAGCATGTTCCGGTCCTTCCGGAACATGTTCCGGTGCTTCCGGAACATGTTCCGGCGCTTCCGGAACATGTTCCGGCGCTTCCAGAACATGTTCCGGTCCTTCCGGAACATGTTCCGGTGCTTCCGGAACATGTTCCGGCGCTTCCGGAACATGTTCCGGTCTTCCGGCGTTTCCGGAACATGTTCCGGCGCTTCCGGAACATGTTCCGGTCCTACCGGAACATGTTCCGGTCCTTCCGGAACATGTTCCGGTCCTTCCGGAACATGTTCCGGTCCTTCCGGAACATGTTCCGGCGCTTCCGAAACATGTTCCGGCGCTTCCGGAACATGTTCCGGCGATTCCGGAACATGTTCCGGCGCTTCCGGAACATGTTCCGGTCCTTCCGGAACATGTTCCGGCGCTTGCGGAACATGTTCCGGCGCGTCTGGAACATGTTTCGGTCCTTCCGGAACATGTTCCGGTGCTTCCGCAACATGTTCTGGCGCTTCCGGAACGTGTTCCGGCGCTTTCGGAACATGGAACATGTTCCGGCGCTTCTGGAACATGTTCCGGTGCTTCCGGAACATGTTCCGGTCCTTCCGGAACATGTTCCGGCGCTTCCGGAACGTGTTCCGGCGCTTCCGGAACATGTTCCGGTGCTTCCGGAAAATGTTCCGGTCCTTTCGGGAATATGTTCCGGTGCTTCCGCAACATGTTCCGGTCCGTCCGGAACATGTTCCGGTCCTTCCGGGACATGTTCCGGCGCTTCCTTCCGGAACACGTTCCGGTGCTTCCGGAACATGTTCCGGTGCTTCCGGAACATGATCCGGGGCTTCCGGAACATGCTCCGGTGCTTCCGAAACATGTTCTGGTGCTTCCGGAACACCGGAACATGTTCCGGTCCTTCCGGAACATGTTCCGGTCCTTCCGGAACATGTTCCGGCGCTTCCTTCCGGAACATGTTCCGGTGCTTCCGGAACATGTTCCGGTGCTTCCGGAACACCGGAACATGTTCCGGTCCTTCCGGAACATGTTCCGGTGCTTCCAGAACATGTTCTGGTCCTTCCGGAACATGTTCCGGCGCTTCCGGAACATGTTCCGGTGCCTCGGGAACATGTTCCGGCGATTCCGGAACATGTTCCGGTGCCTCCGGAACATGTTCCGGCGCTTTCTGAACATGTTCCGGTCCTTCCGGAACATGTTGCGGTGCTTGCGGAACATGTTCCGGTCCTTCCGGAACATGTTCGGGTCCTTCCGGAACATGTTCCGGCACTTCCGGAAGATGTTCCGGAAGCGCCGGAACATGTTCCGCAAGGACCCGAACACGTTCCGGCGCTTCCGGAACATGTTCCGGTGCTTCCGGAACATGTTCGGGTCCTTCCGGAACATGTTCCGGTCCTTCCGGAACATGTTCCGGCGCTTCCGGAACGTGTTCCGGCGCTTCCGGAACATGTTCCGGCGCTTCCGGAACATGTTCCGGTGCCTCCGGAACATGTTCCGCTTCTTCCGGAACATGTTACGGTGCTTCCGCAACATGTTCCGGCGCTTCCGGAACATGTTCCGGCGCTTTCGGAACATGTTCCGGTCCTTCCGGAACATGTTGCGGTGCTTGCGGAACATGTTCCGGTGCTTCCGGAACATGTTCCGGCGCTTCCCGGTCCTTCCGGAACATGTTCCGGCGCTTCCGGAACGTGTTCCGGTCCTTCCGGAACATGTTCTGGTCCTTCCGGAACATGTTCCGGCGCTTCCCGGTCCTTCCGGAACATGTTCCGGCGCTTCCGGAACATGTTCCGGAACTTCCGGAACATGTTCCGGCGACCTGGAACATGTTCCGGTCCTTCCGGAGCATGTTCCGGTCCTTCCGGAGCATGTTCCGGTCCTTCCGGAGCATGTTCCGGTCCTTCCGGAACATGTTCCGGTCCTTCCGGATCATGTTCCGGTGCTTCCGGAACGGGTTCCGGCGCTTCCGGAACATGTTCCGGTCTTCCGGCGTTTCTGGAACATGTTCCGGTCCTTCCGGAACATGTTCCGGTTCTTCCGGACATGTTCCGGTGCTTCCGGAACATGTTCCGGCGCTTCCGGAACATGTTCCGGTCCTTCCGGAACATGTTCCGGTCCTTCCGGAACATGTTCCGGTGCCTCCGGAACATGTTCCGGTGCTTCCGAAACATGTTCCGGTCCTTCCGGAACATGTTCCGGCGCTTCCGGAACGTGTTCCGGCGCTTCCGGAACATGTTCCGGTGCTTCCGGAAAATGTTCCGGTGCTTCCGGAATATGTTCCGGTGCTTCCGGAATATGTTCCGGTCCTTCCGGAACATGTTCCGGTGCTTCCGGAACATGTTCCGATGCTTCCGAAACATGTTCCGGTCCTTCCGGAACATGTTCCGGCGCTTCCGGAACGTGTTCCGGCGCTTCCGGAACATGTTCCGGTGCTTCCGGAAAATGTTCCGGTCCTTCCGGAACATGTTCCGGTGCTTCCGGAACATGTTCCGGTCCGTCCGGAACATGTTCCGGTCCTTCCGGAACATGTTCCGGCGCTTCCTTCCGGAACATGTTCCGGTGCTTCCGGAACATGTTCCGGTCCTTCCGGAACATGATCCGGTGCTTCCGGAACATGTTCCGGTGCTTCCAGAACATGTTCTGGTGCTTCCGGAACATGTTCGGGCGCTTCCGGAACATGTTCCGGTGCCTCGGGAACATGTTCCGGCGATTCCGGAACATGTTCCGGCGCTTCCGGAACATGTTCCGGTGCCTCCGGAACATGTTCCGGTCCTTACGGAACATGTTCCGGTTCTTTCGGAACATGTTCCCGTTCTTCCGGAACATGTTCCGGTCCTTCCGGAACATGTTCCGGCGCTTCCGGAACATGTTCCGGTGCTCCCGGAACATGTTCTGGCGCTTCCGGAACATGTTCCGGCGCTTCCGGAACATGTTCCGGTCCTTCCGGAGCATGTTCCGGTCCTTCCGGAGCATGTTCCGGTCCTTCCGGAGCATGTTCCGGTTCTTCCGGAACATGTTCCGGTGCTTCCGGAACATGTTCCGGCGCTTCCGGAACATGTTCCGGCGCTTCCAGAACATGTTCCGGTCCTTCCGGAACGTGTTCCGGTGCTTCCGGAACATGTTCCGGCGCTTCAAGAAAATGTTCCGGTCTTCCGGCGTTTCCGGAACATGTTCCGGCGCTTCCGGAACATGTTCCGGTCCTACCGGAACATGTTCGGGTCCTTCCGGAACATGTTCCGGCGCTTCCGGAACATGTTCCGGCGCCTCCGGAACATGTTCCGGCGATTCCGGAACATGTTCCGGCGATTCCGGAACATGTTCCGGCGCTTCCGGAACATGTTCCGGCGCTTCCGGAACATGTTCCGGCGCGTCCGGAACATGTTTCGGTCCTTCCGGAACATGTTCCGGTGCTTCCGCAACATGTTCTGGCGCTTCCGGAACATGTTGCGGTGCTTGCGGAACATGTTCCGGTCCTTCCTGAACATGTTCCGGTCCTTCTGGAACATGTTCCGGCGCTTCCGGAACATGTTCCGGTCCTTCTGGAAGATGTTCCGGTGCTTCCGGAACATGTTCCGGTGCTTCCGGAACATGTTCGGGTCCTTCCGGAACATGTTCCGGCGCTTCCGGAACATGTTCCGGTGCCTCGGGAACATGTTCCGGCAATTCCGGAACATGTTCCGGCGCTTCCGGAACATGTTCCGGTGCTTCCGGAACATGTTCGGGTCCTTCCGGAACATGTTCGGGTCCTTCCGGAACATGTTCCGGTGCTTCCGGAACATGTTCCGGTGCTTCCGGAACATGTTCCGGTCCTTCCGGAACATGTTCCGGCGCTTCCGGAACATGTTCCGGTGCTTGCGGAACATGTTGCGGTGCTTGCGGAACATGTTCCGGCGCTTCCGGAACATGTTCCGGCGCTTCCGGAACATGTTCGGGTCCTTCCGGAACATGTTCGGGTCCTTCCGGAACATGTTCCGGTGCTTCCGGAACATGTTCCGGTGCTTCCGGAACATGTTCCGGTCCTTCCGGAACATGTT
This sequence comes from Eutreptiella sp. 'Long Island Sound 2002', assembly GCA_964036045.1. Taxonomy (NCBI): domain Eukaryota; phylum Euglenozoa; class Euglenophyceae; order Eutreptiales; family Eutreptiaceae; genus Eutreptiella; species Eutreptiella sp. 'Long Island Sound 2002'. The sequence goes on along the minus strand of CAXIWF010002287.1, from coordinate 14,642 downwards.
CCGGCGCTTCCGGAACATGTTCCGGTGCTTCCGGGACATGTTCCGGCGCTTCCGGAACATGTTGCGGTGCTTCCGGAACATGTTCCGGCGCTTCCGGAACGTGTTCCGGCGCTTCTGGAATGTGTTCCGGTGCTTCCGGAAAATGTTCCGGTCCTTCCGGAACATGTCCGGAAGCACCGGAACATGATCCGGTGCTTCCAGAACATGTTCCGGCGCTTCCGGAACATGTTCCGGTCCTTCCGGAACATGTTCCGGTGCTTCCGGAACATGTTCCGGTGCTTCCGAAACATGTTCCGGTCCTTCCGGAACATGTTCCGGCGCTTCCGGAACATGTTCCGGTCCTTCCGGAACATGTTCCGGTCCTTCCGGAACATGTTCCGGTGCTTCCGGAACATGTTCCAGCGCTTCCTTCCGGAACATGTTCCGGTGCTTCCGGAACATGTTCCCGTCCTTCCGGAACATGATCCGGGGCTTCCGGAACATGTTCCGGTGCTTCCGGAACATGTTCCGGCGCTTCCGGAACATGTTCCGGCGCTTCCGGAACATGTTCCGGTCCTTCCGGAACATGTTCCGGCGCTTCCGGAACATGTTCCGGCGCTTCCGGAACCTTTTGGAACATGTTCCGGTCCTTCCGGAACATGTTCCGGCGCTTCCTGGTCCTTCCGGAACATGTTCCGGCGATTCCGGAACATGTTCCGGTGCTTCCGGAAAATGTTCCGGCGCTTCCGGAACATGTTCCGGTCCTTCCGGAACATGTTCCGGCGCTTCCGGAACATGTTCCGGCGCTTCCGGAACATGTTCCGGTCCTTCCGGAACATGTTCCGGCGCTTCCCGGTCCTTTCGGAACATGTTCCGGCGATTCCGGAACATGTTCCGGTGCTTCCAGAAAATGTTCCGGCGCTTCCGGAACATGTTCCGGTCCTTCCGGAACATGTTCCGGTCCTTCCGGAACATGTTCCGGTGCTTCCGGAACATGTTCCGGTGCTTCCGGAACATGTTCCGGTCCTTCCGGAACATGTTCCGGCGCTTCCGGAACATGTTTCCGGCGCGTCCGGAACATGTTTCGGTCCTTCCGGAACATGTTCCGGTGCTTCCGCAACATGTTCCGGTGCTTCCGGAACATGTTCCGGAGCTTCCCGGTCCTTCCGGAACATGTTCCGGCGCTTCCGGAACATGTTCCGGTCCTTCCGGAACATGTTCTGGTCCTTCCGGAACATGTTCCGGCGCTTCCCGGTCCTTCCGGAACATGTTCCGGCGCTTCCGGAACATGTTCCGGTCCTTCCGGAACATGTTCCGGTCCTTCCGGAACATGTTCCGGTGCTTCCCGAACATGTTCCGGTCCTTCCGGAACATGTTCGGGCGCTTCCGGAACATGTTCCGGTGCCTCGGGAACATGTTCCGGCGATTCCGGAACATGTTCCGGCGCTTCCGGAACATGTTCCGGTGCCTCCGGAACATGTTCCGGTCCTTACGGAACATGTTCCGGTTCTTTTGGAACATGTTCCGGTTCTTCCGGAACATGTTCCGGTCCTTCCGGAACATGTTCCGGCGCTTCCGGAACATGTTCCGGCGCTTCCGGAACATGTTCCGGCGCTTCCGGAACATGTTCCGGTGCTTCCGGAACATGTTCCGGCGCTTCCGGAACATGTTCCGGCGCTTCCGGAACATGTTCCGGTCCTTCCGGAGCATGTTCCGGTCCTTCCGGAGCATGTTCCGGTCCTTCCGGAGCATGTTCCGGTCCTTCCGGAACATGTTCCGGTCCTTCCGGAACATGTTCCGGTGCTTCCGGAACATGTTCCGGCGCTTCCGGAACATGTTCCGGTCTTCCGGCGCTTCCGGAACATGTTCCGGCGCTTCCGGAACATGTTCCGGTGCTTCTGGAACATGTTCCGGCGCTTCCGGAACATGTTCCGGTCCTTCCGGAACATGTTCCGGCGCTTCCGGAACATGTTCCGGTCCTTCCGGAACATGTTCCGGTGCTTCCGGAACACCGGAACATGTTCCGGTCCTTCCGGAACATGTTCCGGTGCTTCCAGAACATGTTCCGGTCCTTCCGGAACATGTTCGGGCGCTTCCGGAACATGTTCCGGTGCCTCCGGAACATGTTCCGGTGCTTCCGAAACACGTTCCGGTCCTTCCGGAACATGTTCCGGCGCTTCCAGAACGTGTTCCGGCGCTTCCGGAACATGTTCCGGTGCTTCCGGAAAATGTTCCGGTCCTTCCGGAACATGTTCCGGTGCTTCCGGAACATGTTCCGGTCCTTCCGGAACATGTTCCGGTGCTTCCGGAATATGTTCCGGTCCTTCCGGAACACGTTCCGGTCCTTCCGGAACATGTTCCGGTGCTTCCGGAACATGTTCCGGTGCTTCCGAAACATGTTCCGGTCCTTCCGGAACATGTTCCGGCGCTTCCGGAACGTGTTCCGGCGCTTCCGGAACATGTTCCGGTGCTTCCGGAAAATGTTCCGGTGCTTCCGGAACATGTTCCGGTCCTTCCGGAACATGTTCCGGCGCTTCCTTCCGGAACATGTTCCGGTGCTTCCGGAACATGTTCCGGTCCTTCCGGAACATGATCCGGTGCTTCCGGAACATGTTCCGGTGCTTCTAGAACATGTTCTGGTGCTTCCGGAACATGTTCGGGCGCTTCCGGAACATGTTCCGGTGCCTCGGGAACATGTTCCGGCGATTCCGGAACATGTTCCGGCGCTTCCGGAACATGTTCCGGTGCCTCCGGAACATGTTCCGGTCCTTACGGAACATGTTCCGGTTCTTTCGGAACATGTTCCGGTTCTTCCAGAACATGTTCCGGTCCTTCCGGAACATGTTCCGGCGCTTCCGGAACATGTTCCGGCGCTTCCGGAACATGTTCCGGTCCTTCCGGAGCATGTTCCGGTCCTTCCGGAGCATGTTCCGGTCCTTCCGGAGCATGTTCCGGTCCTTCCGGAACATGTTCCGGTGCTTCCGGAACATGTTCCGGCGCTTCCGGAACATGTTCCGGCGCTTCCAGAACATGTTCCGGTCCTTCCGGAACATGTTCCGGTGCTTCCGGAACATGTTCCGGCGCTTCCGGAACATGTTCCGGTCTTCCGGTGTTTCCGGAACATGTTCCGGCGCTTCCGGAACATGTTCCGGTCCTACCGGAACATGTTCCGGTCCTTCCGGAACATGTTCCGGTCCTTCCGGAACATGTTCCGGTCCTTCCGGAACATGTTCCGGCGCTTCCGAAACATGTTCCGGCGCCTCCGGAACATGTTCCGGCGCCTCCGGAACATGTTCCGGCGATTCCGGAACATGTTCCGGCGCTTCCGGAACATGTTCCGGTCCTTCCGGAACATGTTCCGGCGATTCCGGAACATGTTCCGGCGCTTCTGGAACATGTTCCGGCGCTTCCGGAACATGTTCCGGCGCGTCCGGAACATGTTTCGGTCCTTCCGGAACATGTTCCGGTGCTTCCGCAACATGTTCTGGCGCTTCCGGAACGTGTTCCGGCGCTTTCGGAACATGTTCCGGTCCTTCCGGAACATGTTGCGGTGCTTGCGGAACATGTTCCGGTCCTTCCTGAACATGTTCCGGTCCTTCTGGAACATGTTCCGGCGCTTCCGGAACATGTTCCGGTCCTTCTGGAAGATGTTCCGGTGCTTCCGGAACATGTTCCGGTGCTTCCGGAACATGTTCGGGTCCTTCCGGAACATGTTCCGGCGCTTCCGGAACATGTTCCGGTGCCTCGGGAACATGTTCCGGCAATTCCGGAACATGTTCCGGCGCTTCCGGAACATGTTCCGGTGCTTCCGGAACATGTTCGGGTCCTTCCGGAACATGTTCGGGTCCTTCCGGAACATGTTCCGGTGCTTCCGGAACATGTTCCGGTGCTTCCGGAACATGTTCCGGTCCTTCCGGAACATGTTCCGGCGCTTCCGGAACATGTTCCGGTGCTTGCGGAACATGTTCCGGCGCTTCCGGAACATGTTCCGGCGCTTCCGGAACATGTTCCGGTGCTTCCGGAACATGTTCGGGTCCTTCCGGAACATGTTCGGGTCCTTCCGGAACATGTTCCGGTGCTTCCGGAACATGTTCCGGTGCTTCCGGAACATGTTCCGGTCCTTCCGGAACATGTTCCGGCGCTTCCGGAACATGTTCCGGTGCTTCCGGAACATGTTCCGGCGCTTCCGGAACATGTTCCGGTGCTTCCGGAACATGTTCCGGCGCTTCCGGAACGTGTTCCGGCGCTTCCGGAATGTGTTCCGGTGCTTCCGGAAAATGTTCCGGTCCTTCCGGAACATGTCCGGAAGCACCGGAACATGATCCGGTGCTTCCAGAACATGTTCCGGCGCTTCCGGAACATGTTCCGGTCCTTCCGGAACATGTTCCGGTGCTTCCGGAACATGTTCCGGTGCTTCCGAAACATGTTCCGGTCCTTCCGGAACATGTTCCGGCGCTTCCGGAACATGTTCCGGTCCTTCCGGAACATGTTCCGGTCCTTCCGGAACATGTTCCGGTGCTTCCGGAACATGTTCCAGCGCTTCCTTCCGGAACATGTTCCGGTGCTTCCGGAACATGTTCCCGTCCTTCCGGAACATGATCCGGGGCTTCCGGAACATGTTCCGGTGCTTCCGGAACATGTTCCGGCGCTTCCGGAACATGTTCCGGTGCTTCCGGAACATGATCCGGCGCTTCCGGAACATGTTCCGGCGCTTCCGGAACATGTTCCGGTCCTTCCGGAACATGTTCCGGCGCTTCCGGAACATGTTCCGGCGCTTCCGGAACCTTTTGGAACATGTTCCGGTCCTTCCGGAACATGTTCCGGCGCTTCCTGGTCCTTCCCGAACATGTTCCGGCGATTCCGGAACATGTTCCGGTGCTTCCGGAAAATGTTCCGGCGCTTCCGGAACATGTTCCGGTCCTTCCGGAACATGTTCCGGCGCTTCCGGAACATGTTCCGGTCCTTCCGGAACATGTTCCGGCGCTTCCCGGTCCTTTCGGAACATGTTCCGGCGATTCCGGAACATGTTCCGGTGCTTCCAGAAAATGTTCCGGCGCTTCCGGAACATGTTCCGGTCCTTCCGGAACATGTTCCGGTCCTTCCGGAACATGTTCCGGTCCTTCCGGAACATGTTCCGGTGCTTCCGGAACATGTTCCGGTCCTTCCGGAACATGTTCCGGCGCTTCCGGAACATGTTCCGGCGCGTCCGGAACATGTTTCGGTCCTTCCGGAACATGTTCCGGTGCTTCCGCAACATGTTCCGGTGCTTCCGGAACATGTTCCGGAGCTTCCCGGTCCTTCCGGAACATGTTCCGGCGCTTCCGGAACATGTTCCGGTCCTTCCGGAACATGTTCTGGTCCTTCCGGAACATGTTCCGGCGCTTCCCGGTCTTTCCGGAACATGTTCCGGCGCTTCCGGAACATGTTCCGGTCCTTCCGGAACATGTTCCGGTCCTTCCGGAACATGTTCCGGTGCTTCCCGAACATGTTCTGGTCCTTCCGGAACATGTTCGGGCGCTTCCGGAACATGTTCCGGTGCCTCGGGAACATGTTCCGGCGATTCCGGAACATGTTCCGGCGCTTCCGGAACATGTTCCGGTGCCTCCGGAACATGTTCCGGTCCTTACGGAACATGTTCCGGTTCTTTTGGAACATGTTCCGGTTCTTCCGGAACATGTCCCGGTCCTTCCGGAACATGTTCCGGCGCTTCCGGAACATGTTCCGGCGCTTCCGGAACATGTTCCGGCGCTTCCGGAACATGTTCCGGTGCTTCCAGAACATGTTCCGGCGCGTCCGGAACATGTTCCGGCGCTTCCGGAACATGTTCCGGTCCTTCCGGAGCATGTTCCGGTCCTTCCGGAGCATGTTCCGGTCCTTCCGGAGCATGTTCCGGTCCTTCCGGAACATGTTCCGGTCCTTCCGGAACATGTTCCGGTGCTTCCGGAACATGTTCCGGCGCTTCCGGAACATGTTCCGGTCTTCCGGCGCTTCCGGAACATGTTCCGGCGCTTCCGGAACATGTTCCGGTGCTTCCGGAACATGTTCCGGCGCTTCCGGAACATGTTCCGGTCCTTCCGGAACATGTTCCGGCGCTTCCGGAACATGTTCCGGTCCTTCCGGAACATGTTCCGGTGCTTCCGGAACACCGGAACATGTTCCGGTCCTTCCGGAACATGTTCCGGTGCTTCCAGAACATGTTCCGGTCCTTCCGGAACATGTTCGGGCGCTTCCGGAACATGTTCCGGTGCCTCGGGAACATGTTCCGGCGATTCCGGAACATGTTCCGGCGCTTCCGGAACATGTTCCGGTGCCTCCGGAACATGTTCCGGTCCTTACGGAACATGTTCCGGTTCTTTCGGAACATGTTCCGGTTCTTTCGGAACATGTCCCGGTCCTTCCGGAACATGTTCCGGCGCTTCCGGAACATGTTCCGGCGCTTCCGGAACATGTTCCGGCGTTTCCGGAACATGTTCCGGTGCTTCCGGAACATGATCCGGCGCTTCCGGAACATGTTCCGGTCCTTCCGGAGCATGTTCCGGTCCTTCCGGAGCATGTTCCGGTCCTTCCGGAACATGTTCCGGTCCTTCCGGATCATGTTCCGGTGCTTCCGGAACATGTTCCGGCGCTTCCGGAACATGTTCCGGTCTTCCGGCGCTTCCGGAACATGTTCCGGCGCTTCCGGAACATGTTCCGGCGCGTCCGGAACATGTTTCGGTCCTTCCGGAACATGTTCCGGTGCTTCCGCAACATGTTCCGGTGCTTCCGGAACATGTTCCGGAGCTTCCCGGTCCTTCCGGAACATGTTCCGGCGCTTCCGGAACATGTTCCGGTCCTTCCGGAACATGTTCTGGTCCTTCCGGAACATGTTCCGGCGCTTCCGGAACATGTTCCGGTGCTTCCGGAACATGTTCCGGCGCTTCCCGGTCCTTCCGGAACATGTTCCGGCGCTTCCGGAACATGTTCCGGTCCTTCCCGAACATGTTCTGGTCCTTCCGGAACATGTTCGGGCGCTTCCGGAACATGTTCCGGTGCCTCGGGAACATGTTCCGGCGATTCCGGAACATGTTCCGGCGCTTCCGGAACATGTTCCGGTGCCTCCGGAACATGTTCCGGTCCTTACGGAACATGTTCCGGTTCTTTTGGAACATGTTCCGGTTCTTCCGGAACATGTTCCGGCGCTTCCGGAACATGTTCCGGCGCTTCCGGAACATGTTCCGGCGCTTCCGGAACATGTTCCGGTGCTTCCGGAACATGTTCCGGCGCTTCCGGAGCATGTTCCGGTCCTTCCGGAGCATGTTCCGGTCCTTCCGGAGCATGTTCCGGTCCTTCCGGAGCATGTTCCGGTCCTTCCGGAGCATGTTCCGGTCCTTCCGGAACATGTTCCGGTCCTTCCGGATCATGTTCCGGTGCTTCCGGAACATGTTCCGGCGCTTCCGGAACATGTTCCGGTGCTTCCGGAACATGTTCCGGCGCTTCCGGAACATGTTCCGGTGCTTCCGGAACATGTTCCGGCGCTTCCGGAACATGTTCCGGTCCTTCCGGAACATGTTCCGGCGCTTCCGGAACATGTTCCGGTCCTTCCGGAACATGTTCCGGTGCTTCCGGAACACCGGAACATGTTCCGGTCCTTCCGGAACATGTTCCGGTGCTTCCAGAACATGTTCTGGTCCTTCCGGAACATGTTCGGGCGCTTCCGGAACATGTTCCGGTGCCTCGGGAACATGTTCCGGCGATTCCGGAACATGTTCCGGCGCTTCCGGAACATGTTCCGGTGCCTCCGGAACATGTTCCGGTCCTTACGGAACATGTTCCGGTTCTTTCGGAACATGTTCCGGTTCTTCCGGAACATGTCCCGGTCCTTCCGGAACATGTTCCGGCGCTTCCGGAACATGTTCCGGCGTTTCCGGAACATGTTCCGGTGCTTCCGGAACATGATCCGGCGCTTCCGGAACATGTTCCGGTCCTTCCGGAGCATGTTCCGGTCCTTCCGGAGCATGTTCCGGTCCTTCCGGAGCATGTTCCGGTCCTTCCGGAACATGTTCCGGTCCTTCCGGATCATGTTCCGGTGCTTCCGGAACATGTTCCGGCGCTTCCGGAACATGTTCCGGTCTTCCGGCGCTTCCGGAACATGTTCCGGCGCTTCCGGAGCATGTTCCGGTGCTTCCGGAACATGTTCCGGCGCTTCCGGAACATGTTCCGGTCCTTCCGGAACATGTTCCGGCGCTTCCGGAACATGTTCCGGTCCTTCCGGAACATGTTCCGGTGCCTCCGGAACATGTTCCGGTGCTTCCGAAACACGTTCCGGTCCTTCCGGAACATGTTCCGGCGCTTCCAGAACGTGTTCCGGCGCTTCCGGAACATGTTCCGGTGCTTCCGGAAAATGTTCCGGTCCTTCCGGAACATGTTCCGGTGCTTCCGGAACATGTTCCGGTCCTTCCGGAACATGTTCCGGTGCTTCCGGAATATGTTCCGGTCCTTCCGGAACATGTTCCGGTCCTTCCGGAACATGTTCCGGTGCTTCCGGAACATGTTCCGGTGCTTCCGAAACATGTTCCGGTCCTTCCGGAACATGTTCCGGCGCTTCCGGAACGTGTTCCGGCGCTTCCGGAACATGTTCCGGTGCTTCCGGAAAATGTTCCGGTCCTTCCGGAACATGTTCCGGTGCTTCCGGAACATGTTCCGGTCCGTCCGGAACATGTTCCGGTCCTTCCGGAACATGTTCCGGCGCTTCCTTCCGGAACATGTTCCGGTGCTTCCGGAAGATGTTCCGGTCCTTCCGGAACATGATCCGGTGCTTCCGGAACATGTTCCGGTGCTTCTAGAACATGTTCTGGTGCTTCCGGAACATGTTCGGGCGCTTCCGGAACATGTTCCGGTGCCTCGGGAACATGTTCCGGCGATTCCGGAACATGTTCCGGCGCTTCCGGAACATGTTCCGGTGCCTCCGGAACATGTTCCGGTCCTTACGGAACATGTTCCGGTTCTTTCGGAACATGTTCCGGTTCTTCCAGAACATGTTCCGGTCCTTCCGGAACATGTTCCGGCGCTTCCGGAACATGTTCCGGCGCTTCCGGAACATGTTCCGGTCCTTCCGGAGCATGTTCCGGTCCTTCCGGAGCATGTTCCGGTCCTTCCGGAGCATGTTCCGGTCCTTCCGGAACATGTTCCGGTGCTTCCGGAACATGTTCCGGCGCTTCCGGAACATGTTCCGGCGCTTCCAGAACATGTTCCGGTCCTTCCGGAACATGTTCCGGTGCTTCCGGAACATGTTCCGGCGCTTCCGGAACATGTTCCGGTCTTCCGGTGTTTCCGGAACATGTTCCGGCGCTTCCGGAACATGTTCCGGTCCTACCGGAACATGTTCCGGTCCTTCCGGAACATGTTCCGGTCCTTCCGGAACATGTTCCGGTCCTTCCGGAACATGTTCCGGCGGTTCCGAAACATGTTCCGGCGCGTCCGGAACATGTTCCGGCGATTCCGGAACATGTTCCGGCGATTCCGGAACATGTTCCGGCGCTTCCGGAACATGTTCCGGTCCTTCCGGAACATGTTCCGGCGCTTCCGGAACATGTTCCGGCGCGTCCGGAAAATGTTTCGGTCCTTCCGGAACATGTTCCGGTGCTTCCGCAACATGTTCTGGCGCTTCCGGAACGTGTTCCGGCGCTTTCGGAACATGTTCCGGTCCTTCCGGAACATGTTGCGGTGCTTGCGGAACATGTTCCGGTCCTTCCTGAACATGTTCCGGTCCTTCTGGAACATGTTCCGGCGCTTCCGGAACATGTTCCGGTCCTTCCGGAAGATGTTCCGGTGCTTCCGGAACATGTTCCGGTGCTTCCGGAACATGTTCTGGTCCTTCCGGAACATGTTCCGGCGCTTCCGGAACATGTTCCGGTGCCTCGGGAACATGTTCCGGCGATTCCGGAACATGTTCCGGCGCTTCCGGAACATGTTCCGGCGCTTCCGGAACATGTTCCGGTGCTTCCGGAACATGTTCCGGTGCTTCCGGAAGATGTTCCGGTCCTTCCGGAACATGTTCCGGCGCTTCCGGAACATGTTCCGGTGCTTGCGGAACATGTTCCGGCGCTTCCGGAACATGTTCCGGCGCTTCCGGAACATGTTCCGTTGCTTCCGGAACATGTTCGGGTCCTTCCGGAACATGTTCGGGTCCTTCCGGAACATGTTCCGGTGCTTCCGGAACATGTTCCGGTCCTTCCGGAACATGTTCCGGTGCCTCCGGAACATGTTCCGGTGCTTCCGAAACACGTTCCGGTCCTTCCGGAACATGTTCCGGCGCTTCCGGCACGTGTTCCGGCGCTTCCGGAACATGTTCCGGTGCTTCCGGAAAATGTTCCGGTCCTTCCGGAACATGTTCCGGTCCTTCCGGAACATGTTCCGGTCCTTCCGGAACATGTTCCGGTGCTTCCGGAATATGTTCCGGTCCTTCCGGAACATGTTCCGGTCCTTCCGGAACATGTTCCGGTGCTTCCGGAACATGTTCCGGTGCTTCCGAAACATGTTCCGGTCCTTCCGGAACATGCCCGGTGGTGGTACGCGTTCCGCAAGCGCCTCAAGCTCTCACAGTGCTCGGAGCGCTCGCTCAAATCGTGCGAAGTCCACACCAAGCCGGCGGAGCTCAAGCCACGGAAGCAATCGAAGCGTCTCATCGAAGGGATCCCATCACACCTCGGTATCCTTCGCTTTGAGCCCCCGACATCAACAAAACAAGAGAAAGAAACACCGCAAGACCCGCAAGCGCCCCAACCAAGGAGAATCGAGACGTCCCAAGAGCCCAAGGAGGTGAAACGTTCGCCACGTTGGCGCGAACGCAAGAGGTTGTACGATGGCAAGCGCCGTCGCAAGCGACTACTCGCATCACTTCATAACATTTTGCATGTCTCTTCTCTTCCCCAGTATCTAGAGGGTGATGTTGCCATTTCATTACCCCCCTATATTCAATTTTTAATCACACTTGGCCCCAAGTTTACGCCACACATGTCTTCTTCGGTGGCCTACCAACAATTCCGGCGCCAAGTGTTTAATGAGTTACACGATTTGGAGCGTGTATTGTTGTGGAATGCATTTTTTCTAAAGAAAAAAGAGGACAATGAACGTCCCAACTTCTATGAAACTTTGCCATACAAGCATCTCCACCACAAAAAAGGAACGCCATTTCCTGAAAAACTGAAAGAAGAATGAGGCGACGCCGCATTTGCCATCGAGTCAAGCATTTCTTATGTTCGTGATTCCATGATATGTGCCTTCTCCTCTTCCCGCCCCTCGGAACTACCGCGCCGCGGTGTTGGTTTGTCCTTATCTATGGTGAGACCATTTTTGAAGGATTGGCTGATTGTGAGTGGTGACAAAGATTGTTCGTTCACGGTCATGTCGGTTGCGGCGTACCAGTCTGAAGTACGCCACCAACTAGATAGCAAATTGCCCGACGGCACATGCCGCTATGTGAAACTTGGTTCTACAAAGGATGACCTAAGCTGGTGGTTAGAAAAGGCAAAGCACTGGGTTGATCGCGTTCATGATGCTATGATTACACTCTTGCCACAGGATTTGGTTGATTTCATTGACGTTTTCCTGCATCTCCGATCGATGCCACGCTTCCCCAATTTTTACTTGTTGTGCAAGTCCCATAAGGGCCTAAAATATGTCGAAGGCCGTTGGCCAAGTAGGCCTATTGTTGGCATGGTGCAATGGGCCACATCGGCCTCTTCCATTGTCCTTTCTGTGGTGGGTTCATTGTTTCTTCGATTGGATCGTGCTATGGACCCATTCTTCGCCCCATTGGTGGATACATTAGACTTTGTTACACGTTTGCATGCATTTGATGATAAGTACTCATTTTCCTCGGGTGAGTTTGCGGTGACGGTGATTGACTTCTCCAATATGTACTCTAATTTTCTATGGTCAGATGTGCGGGATGCATGGCGTTTTTGGAAGGATAGGTTCATTGAGCATCGCTCCGTGTGTCAATTTACTGCCCAAGAACTATCATTCGCCTTCTGGCTTTTTCAACCGCTTCCCGTGGGGCTGTTTGAGCAATGTGCTGAGGCCCTCCCATTCCTTGATATTATACATTGTGGTGCGTTAACGTTGGGGGAGTTTCTACTTGCTTTTGTTTTCGGTCACACTTTGTTCGTCGCTCCAGGCCAAGGGCTATATCGCCAGCGCTTTGGTTTCCCAATGGGAACAAATGCAGCGCCCCCCTTCGCCAATTTGATTGATCGTTATTACGAAATTTTGTGTCCTCTCCCAGGCGTGCGTGGGTTTATGCACAATCGTTTCATCGATGATTTGTTCCTTCTCCATCCGGTGGCGTGGGCGCCACATGTGGTGGCTCACCTACAGCGAGTGTACCCCCCGCACCTGCCCTTTGAAGTACAGCATTTTTGCAAACAAGAACATGTTGATTTCTTGGATGTATTTGTGATATCCCTTCGGGGGGAGCTGAGGTATTGCACTAATTTTAAGAGGACAAACTATGGGGTGTACATGCCATGGCGAAGTAATAATCCACGTACGCATAAGCTGTCATGGATTAAGGCCGAGAGGGCGCGCTACCTTCGCACCAATTCACATTCGGTGTATTTTGATGTGGTGTCCGAGCGCCTCTCCTTGTGTTTGGCTCGTTTGCACTACCCTCGCTGTGCGTTTGAATCTTTGCCTTTGTCATGAAGCATGAAGCCCCGTTATATGAATCGAAAGGAGCGGGCGGCGCCCGACAGGTCTATACATGTCTTGCGTGCGCCCTTTCATGCCTCCATGGATTTTTCGCTGAGTCGATTGTTGAGGTGGGTGCAGCGCCGCTTGACTACGCACATTCCGGGTGTCCGGTTGTTTGTCACTTACAAGCCTATGCCCAACATGCGTGCGGTGTGGCATCGCCTTGCTATGAGCACACTCAGGGCGTCCGGGGAGGGTGGGTGGGTGGATAATTTTTCCCCGGAATTGACTGTACAAGATCTTATTGCTGTGGGCCAGTGTGATTTGGCGCGCGCGTGACCAACATCAAATTTTGTAAGTCGCTGTCGCCTTTGTTTGCCAGTCGCATCGCAATTCGTGTAATTGGTCGCCATTTATTCTGTTTTGTGCATATAATCTACTTTTTCGTTGTGTAGTCCATGTTTGGGCTGATGAGGCTGCTTGATGGCAGCGAAATGCATACCCGTTAGTGTTTGAGACGCTCGGAGTTCATTACGACCAGTACATTATTGGCTGAGGCTTCTTGCTTTGCTATCGTGTGCTGAGGGCATAGAAGCACAAATTGAGTTTCAATTTGACGCAATTTTCATTTCAAAACACGTGTTCCGGCGCTTCCGGAACATGTTCCGGTGCTTCCGGAAAATGTTCCGGTCCTTCCGGAACATGTTCCGGTGCTTCCGGAACATGTTCCGGTCCGTCCGGAACATGTTCCGGTCCTTCCGGAACATGTTCCGGCGCTTCCTTCCGGAACATGTTCCGGTCCTTCCGGAACATGTTCCGGTCCTTCCGGAACATGATCCGGTGCTTCCGGAACATGTTCCGGTGCTTCCAGAACATGTTCTGGTGCTTCCGGAACATGTTCGGGCGCTTCCGGAACATGTTCCGGTGCCTCGGGAATATGTTCCGGCGATTCCGGAACATGTTCCGGCGCTTCCAGAACATGTTCCGGTGCCTCCGGAACATGTTCCGGTCCTTACGGAGCATGTTCCGGTTCTTTCGGAACATGTTCCGGTCCTTCCGGAACATGTTCCGGTCCTTCCGGAACATGTTCCGGCGCTTCCGGAACATGTTCCGGCGCTTCCGGAACATGTTCCGGCGCTTCCGGAACATGTTCCGGCGCTTCCGGAACATGTTCCGGTCCTTCCGGAGCATGTTCCGGTCCTTCCGGAGCATGTTCCGGTCCTTCCGGAGCATGTTCCGGTCCTTCCGGAACATGTTCCGGTGCTTCCGGAACATGTTCCGGCGCTTCCGGAACATGTTCCGGCGCTTCCAGAACATGTTCCGGTGTTCCGGAACATGTTCCGGCGCTTCCAGAACATGTTCCGGTGCTTCCGGAACATGTTCCGGTGCTTCCGGAACATGTTCCGGCGCTTCCGGAACATGTTCCGGTCTTCCGGCGTTTCCGGAACATGTTCCGGCGCTTCCGGAACATGTTCCGGTCCTACCGGAACATGTTCCGGTCCTTCCGGAACATGTTCCGGTCCTTCCGGAACATGTTCCGGTCCTTCCGGAACATGTTCCGGCGCTTCCGAAACATGTTCCGGCGCCTCCGGAACATGTTCCGGCGATTCCGGAACATGTTCCGGCGATTCCGGAACATGTTCCGGCGCTTCCGGAACATGTTCCGGTCCTTCCGGAACATGTTCCGGCGCTTCCGGAACATGTTCCGGCGCTTCCGGAACATGTTCCGGCGCGTCCGGAACATGTTTCGGTCCTTCCGGAACATGTTCCGGTGCTTCCGCAACATGTTCTGGCGCTTCCGGAACGCGTTCCGGCGCTTTCGGAACATGTTCCGGTCCTTCCGGAACATGTTGCGGTGCTTGCGGAACATGTTCCGGTCCTTCCTGAACATGTTCCGGTCCTTCCGGAACATGTTCCGGCTCTTCCGGAACATGTTCCGGTCCTTCTGGAAGATGTTCCGGTGCTTCCGGAACATGTTCCGTGCTTCCGGA